>CABFWB010001201.1:137430-153768 GCA_902151455.1 Timema bartmani
CCAAAAAAAAAAAACATTCCACACAACAACCATTACCACCGTTTCCAGTTTTTCTAAATTCAAAAGTATTCCCGTCGTTTCGTTTCGCGTTACAGGCTTTTCGGTATAATCATCCTTGATTGATTCTAAAGTTTTAAGGACTTCGTGCCAAGAATCTCTCAAAATTCTACATGCGTCTTAGCGAACGGTCATGTCACTCGTTCCCGCGCCGCAACCAAACTTGACTACGCAAATTGTAGAAAAATATATCTAAGTGGTGAAACATATTACATGTTGAATTGTTTGTGTGGACCTAATAACATTTAGGTATATAAATATGAATCTTTTTAATTTCTGTAAGACAAAAAAAATAATTTTTTTTTGGCCCCAAATTTGCCGCTCCTAAAATCTGCCGCTCTAGGCTCCAGCCTACTCAGCCTGTTGGTAAATCCGCCACTGCGTGGGCCACCCTGTAGATTAAAAGTGACAGCTGCATATTATATGTATTATTTTTGTATGAATAATTTATAGTAGATCTGGTAACTTTTCTAGCTGTCAGATAAGATTCTTGCTATAAAAACTGGACTGACAGCTACGGTGACTACGCAAACAACCAATAACATCATACTCCTGGAGTCAACTCACCTCTAGTTTTAGGATTCTGTGACACAGCTGAACGAGCTGTTTCGTTCCCACCATGTTGGTTTGCACCGACACTTTCAGCACCTCGTCGAATCTCACAGTGGCCGCCGAGTGGAACACGATGGACACCGTCCGGGTGATGACATTCTGGTCTGATAGATTGATGCCAAGATCGGGTCTCGTGATGTCACCTTCGATTGGTATCACCTTGTTCACAGCCAGGGGCTGCTCCTTACGAATCCGGTTGAAGAACTGCGTCATTTAAACATCTCACACACTAACAATACATTTGTCACTATCAATTTACTAAAAATGATATAGATTGAAACGCTTAGCAAAGGGGATATTCACGACTTAACCTAATGGCTACCGTTGAAGAGAATAATTTAGAGCAGTGTTTCCCAAATGCTTTCTATTCACGTACCCCTTTCGAAAGTATGGCCTAAGCAACGCACCCCTTTCATATCTCCATAAAAAAATAAACAAGGACACAAATACCTGGTTTCGTGTAAATTTTAAAGTATAAGAGGTCATTTCAAATGTCAACAAACACTTAGTGGTAACAAAGATGAGACAGAGGGAAATAAAGGCTTTTGAAAGCCCATGAGATCACGTCAAAACATGTCTTAATTTGTTTATCAGACTTACAACTATTGTCAAAAGATAATTTAATTTAAAACTCAGTTATAACTCATGTATCCCAAGAAATTCTTCAAGTGTCCTAGGGGGTACACGTACCAAAGTTTTTGGAAACACTTCTTTAGCGGGAGTGTACCCACAACATGAGAGAAGACAGGGTGTGAGAAAACCACCTACAATACATCTGGCCAAGATTTAGCCTTGATCTTCTAGTAATTGGAAATCAAGTATCTTGTGTGTCTGACACCTTAAACTGCATTCCTACCAGTGTGGATATAATTTTGTCTCAATATATGTATAATAACAATTGTGATAACATTAACGTTAGGTGAGTTATTAATATTTGGGTCTATGTCGCATTATTCTCATATCCATTTACCCAACTACATAAAAACTAATTTTATAGTCACAGTTAAACAAATAATATAATAACGTGCTTTAAACCTTAAAGTTATATATTTCCTTACTAGATTATATCTCCAATAATAGTTGTGATTCATTTGCTTCTGGAGAAGACCAATAAAATATTTAAAAACTATCTTATTTCATGATATACTCTAGTGAAACGTAATCAAAATTAATGCTTAGCAGTGGATACGAGCTTTTTTAAATTATTATAATTTAACAAGAACAAAGTTTTTGGGGAGCATGTTAACTGTTTTCAGGAGAAACATGATTAGGAAAGAACGAAGAGCTGTGGTGAAGAGAGTGTATGGGATTTTAGAAGATGCTAGGATGATATGGTATGGATACGTAATGAAGACGGAAACGGAAATGATGCCAAGGAGAATGATGGAGCTGAAATGTGTAGGGAAAAGATCGCAAGGAAAACCAAGGAAGAGATGGTAGATAGGCAGGTATCAAATAGTTTGCGGGTGGGAGGAGAAGAATGGACATAATTAAAGAAGGAAGAATGGTAGAAAGACAGAGGGAAATGAAGACATTTTACTAAAGTGACCTGGCCACAGGTGGGAAACAGTTAATGATGATGATGATAGTGATAATAATGATGATGGTGATTTTTTAAAGTTAATTTTTACTCACAGGTGAGTCAAAGAATGCCGCAAGCCTCTCTGCAGCGCTCTGTCCCCTCTTGGGCCTGATAAGGAGGTAGATGTTCCTGATGCCAGGGCAGGACCTCAGCAACTTCTCCACCAGTACCTTCCCCATGAACCCGGTCCCTCCAGTCACCAAGATGGCGCGGTCCTGGTAGAACTGGCTCACCGGCGTGTAGTGTGACATCTTCACAGGCTCAGCGTGGAGCTTACAACATCAATATCATTCACCCGAGGTGTAGCTATCGGAAACTCTCTGAAAGGGGTGTGTTGGGGTTTCCTGATTATTTGAGTGCACTGTATCTTCCTACCCATCTAGAATATCCACATATTTACACTTATGGAGTAGGATTCGAGGAAGGAAGCATTTATAATAAATGTACCCACATTTGTGTGGGGGTAAAACGGGAAATAATTTAGCTACACACACACAAACACCTAAAGTGTACTCGAACGGGATTCTAAGCCCAACCTTTCCGTTACCGGCGAACAAGACCAGACGAGACTGACGCCTAAGTCTGTGTGCTCATCGATATGAGTCCTTGATTGCCAAGCTAAGTACTCACGCCTTAAAAATCTACCCTAGACGCCGAAATAGTTTCCACCTCAACAGTTTTTACTAAACACAAATTTTTATAGAGGAGTGAATGAAAAGTCTTTGGTACTAGAAAGTCCACCGGGGCTCATGAGGAAACGAAATACTCTCCTTGATGGTTTTGGTTTGATTCTCGTAGGGGGTTTTCATCAAGGAGTCGAACCAAAATACTTATCGGCTTAGGTTCCTGTTCAGGTTCTCCAAACAAAATTCTTAAGGTTCCGGTTCTGGTTTCGGTTTAAAAAATTGTTTACGATTTAAGTACCATTAAAATATTTGTAAATAGGACATGATATTAAAATATACACAAAATACGAGTTATTTATATAAGAATTAAAAATAATTCAGGAGCTTGATAATTACATAATTTATTTATAATTCAGAGTCCCATTTGAACTGGAGATCATTTTATTTCATTTTTGTTTGCCAAAGCCACATAAAAAATACCTTTGTGGTCTATTGGTTGGAGTTCCTGGCTATAAATCCAGAAGTCCTGGGTTCAATCCCCGCCGCTTCCATATTTTCTGTGAAGCAATGAGTCAGGAACGGGGTCGACTCAGCCTTGTGAGGACAAATGAGGATCTATTTGATTGAAAAAGTAGCGTCTCCGGTCTAGAAAACCGAGATTAGAGGCTTGAAGGCTTGTTGTGCTGACTAGATCACACTCTATATTGGCAGAAATTGGTACTATCTTAGCCAACAAACGGGGGTCGCTCGGTCAATATGGCTCGATTGCGAAATGACGCCCTTGAGTTTTTTTTTTAAATAAATTTAAAAAAAAAGTAAATAAATTAAATTATCTNCAGGGGGGCAATAAATAAGTGGGGGGCGATGAGTATTCAAAGGGGGAACAATTAAAATAGTACTGTACAATAGAAGTTACTGTCAACTTAATTTTTTCCAGATTCCAATTTTAAAATGAAAACATGTACTCCTGTTTTTTAAATGTACGTCAATGATCTTAGTTAATTATTTCACTTCTTTGTTCTTAAAAAAATCGGTAAAAATGTACATTTTAATATAATGAAAATGAAAAGGGGGCGATAGGTGTTAGTCAACCTCCAGAAAGGGGAGATGGGCCACAAAAGGTTGGGAACCACTGGTGTAGACCTATAATGATTTTAGTTTATTTGTCTAAAATGATTTTGCAGGGCTAAAATATATAAACTTTACATAATTTACCTTAAGGACTATCCTAATAATAGCCTCGATGTCTCACTCAATCTCTATGTTATTGATTTTAAAGAATTTCCTTATTGGGTATTATTTCGCCCCATCTATCAAATAATTCAAATCATAAATTATTACCAAAACTATTTTTAAAAAAACCTTCTGAATTACAAACAATGAACACAAACTTTGGACTGGAAATTATTACTTGATATTCGAAGAATAAGTAAAAAGATGAACAATTTGCTAACCCCTTATTCCCCTAAGACACCACGCAAACTGCCCATCCAACAAAAACGTAAGTGTGTTTAAATTTTAGGAATAATACTTTTAAACACAGTAAATGTATTCTTATTTAGCTTAGACTGCTTGTGGGCAGATTCTCATTTCTCTGTGTTCCCCCTCTTAGATATGTTTGCTGTCTTTCAAAGTTAAGTACATCCTCCTAAGCTCTTAGCCTAATAATTTTTACTGCAAAGTGTTCATTGATACTTTTACAATCCCCTTGGAAAATAAATACATGCTATCTTCATAAAAATTCCTAAGAAAATGGAGAATTGTGTTTTCAAAATAAAATTAAGTCATCAAACACATTAAGTTAAGCTTGTCTTTTAAAAACTACTTAAGCTTACTTTTAAAATACATAAAGTTGTACACAGAATTATAAACACAAATTAATAATTCTCAACATGATCTAATACTCCATTTGGTGTTTAATATGTGATAAAACGCAAATACATATTTTAAGACATCATGGTATGCCTGGGCACACCCATCACACCCCGTACGCACGCCTATGGTAGTTCTATTCAGTGCCGAAAGTAAAACGTTACCATGTGTTTATTGTTTTATTCAACAGACGTTGCACAAACTTGGGGTTATTAGTGCCTGGGCCCGTATTCTGAATTAAATCTCCAAGTTTGTCCAATTCTGCCTGCTTTCCCACCAAGTTCAGTGGCGGATCTAGGGGAGAATTGCAAGTTTGTGGGAGGAGAGGATTGGTCAAGGTTGTTGAAAACTGGCAAAACATATTAGTTTTATGTCAAGGGGGAACAGTCACCTATACAGAGGCTCCCTTAACCTACCGCAGACGTAACCTCCGATGTTAGAGCCCTCAACAACTGTAGCCTCAATGGGGCTCCTGGGAAAAAGCCTGCCACATCCTGGCTCCAGGAACAGGAGGAGTTGGCCCCTCCATTACGTAACGGTCAGCGTTACGGAGGAAGTCAGAAACTCAGTTTAGGTATTGCCAAGCGCTCCCAAGACTTTACCATAAGTTGCCCAGCGGGGACCTCCTAACCAGATATCCCTGACCGGAGCCAGGTACACACTACCAACCACTTAGTATGTGAAGGAAGTGGGCCCTCGCCTTTCCCCGTCCCCACGTAGGTGATCTTCCAGGGGTTCAGCCACCCAGAAGGATGGACGTTGCCTGGAGGCCGCAAATACGGAGGCACCCTGTACGGATTATTTGATCGTCATGAATTATTCCGGATCAGACAGGACGGTCGTCCAACACCCACCCATTGGTTGGGTCACGAGAGCTAAATGCGGATTACACGAGGGATCAGCACCTCTCCGTTCTCAATGAGAGACCCAACCAACCTCCTGCCTTGTGCTACTCCCCGTGTTACTGGACAGTGTTAATAGATTAGACCCGCTTCAGAGCCCGAATGGACGTCACTCTCGTGCTAAACGGGCCTGCTGAAGACGGGGAGATTGGGGTTTGAATCCCAGTCGGATCTACTGAGGGTGGTTGACCCTAAATGATTTCCCACTCTCCATCCACGCACGCAAATATGGGTAGATTACCTCGAAAATACTTCCTCCCTCATCACTACCCCGTTAGAGTAATTATATCATATATAAGTATAACCGGAACAGGTAGTAAAACGCGGTGATAAAAAATAAATTTAAAAATTCATATCTAATATAGGCATATAATATCTAGTTCTTGTAAAGGACGCGATTAATTTGTAAACAAAACTTGAACTACAATAATTAGAGCCAAATTAAGGTAAAAAGTAAGAATGAGAAAGAAATGTTCCACGTTGGTTTTCATAATGTGATTTTACACCTAAACATTTTAGAAACTAACCCGCCTAGTGGCGTAGTTGGCTAACGCGCCAGTTGTGTTGAGTCAGACCACCGAGGACGGGGAGATCGAGGTTCGAATCTCGGTCGGGTGAACTGGTGGGGTTTTTTCCTAAATGGTTTTCCACTCTCCCTCCACGCAAATGCGGGTTCACTTCCTCTAAATTCAACCTTCCCATTTCCTAATCCATTAGTGTAATTAGTACTTAAGCGTATAACCCGAACGGGTAGTAAGACGCGGTACTAAAATTAAATTAAATTAAAAATTTTAGAAACTAGTTTAATTAAAAGTGTTTTCCAATCCATATTAATTTCAAATTGCATTTAACACAATCAGGGACAAAATCAGTCAGGTATTTAGATCTTATTCCAGAGATTGCCCCCAAAATCGGAAACGGATGATCACTATAGGTGTGTGAAGGTCATTTTCTAAACACGAAGCAAAGTCAAAGCTTGTAACACGCGAAGAAAAGTCGAAGATAAGGTTTTTGTTGTCACATAACACGACTTTTAGTTTTTAAATTATCCATTAATAATGTATCTAGGTAGGGAGAGAGGCTTATAGGAAAAAACACTGGTTGGGTGCTAGTGAGCGTGAGTTTAGGGCAGTATTTTTGAAGTTTTTATAGCATAAACATTTTTTGGCCAAAATAAATCAAATATTTCTTCTATAGATACATATAGTTTAGTTTTCCGCACATGCTAATCTCAACATTTCTTGAATATCTGTCAAAGGTGTCCTGAAATATAATGACAACTTTTTCTCTTCATTTAAAAAGTTTGTCACCAAATGCCACTGTGCTCATGACAGATATTCAAGATCTGTTGAGATTAGCATGTGCAGAAAACTAAACTATATGTATCTATAGAAGAAATATTTGATTTATTTTGGTCAAAAAACGTTTATGCTATAAAAACTGCAAAATTAATGCACTAAACGCGCGCTCACTAGCACCCCACCTTAAAGATTAATTATTATTTAATACTGACATATCTGAATGTGTGCATGTTTACGTTACACATGTAATCACTAGTCAGTGTTAAAATCTTGTTCAATAGCTGTTATAAAAATTGTTATCTATTGAAATACATCATATTTAGTGAGATATTTCAAATATATTCATAATAATTGAAGTTTAATTCTTCCTTCTAAATGTTTCTAAGATACGAAGGTTATTGTGAATGTCAAAGTAGAAGTGATGGCGATTTGAGCTTCGACTTACGACTCCAACGTTTCGAAGCTTCACACACCCATCATGATGATCCCCTTGTCTTACAGGGTGTGTTTGAAAGAGCCACCGCCCAAGTGTATGTATTCTCTCCGTGTTTGATGCAAACCACCCAGTTTTCAAGAGCCGCCGCCGATGACGACGTGCAGGGAGAGAGGCGCCTTACATACATAACAAGGATGCAGAGGTGTTACTCGGCCAGGCCGGCAGTGCTGTGTCTCTGCACTCGCGGTTCGAATAGAAATACCGAGGTACCATTTTCATACCAAACAAGTCCAACTCTCCAAGTCAATGACCTCTTTACCTGAATCAGACCGGATCCGACATCTTACCTTGAAGAGTAGCACGTTTGTCTTCAACTCGCTTGTCCGGTTTCGATTGCAAGAGTAGTCAATAATTGTTCTATCTACTATAGAATTAACAAGATGTGTATTAATCACAACTTGTTAATGTGAGGAATGCCAGGCCTCCACCGTGGTTCGGATTCCACGTTAAACTGTAGGTCCTCCATTTCATCTCACAATCACCCTACCATTGCACATTAGCGTAAGTGCGTATAACCCGAACGGGTAGTAAGACGCGGTGCTAATAATAATAATAATAATAATAATAATAATAATAATAATAATACTATAGAATTAGGACCTTCTCTTATCTAGTTATAAATTTACGGCAGTTAACTTATTTAATTAAAAAACCCTGCAACCTAGGTTATAGTTTTTATTCATGCTTGCTTCAAGAGGGATTTAATTTTTAAAAATAACCCTTGATATCTCCTGTTTGGGGAATCCCCCACGAGCAATCGCAAGTAGGACCTAGTGCAAAATAAATGTGTAGCCCCTCTTGATTTTGAGTTAATCTGAATCCGCCCTGTCGATATTATACGACTATTAACGGACGGCCTGTACATATGTGGGTGTTATACTACGTTTAAAAAAACTCTAAAATTAACTCTAATACAGTGTAATTTTCATATGAAGGGTGTTTGTTATCAGACAGCTAGAAAAGCTACTAGACCTATTTTTATGTAATCATACATTGGGTGGTGTGGTCTACAGCGGTCACGTTTGATAGATAATATCAATGCCTTTAAATAATAGAAAGTAAAATGCTATCAATTTTAGCCGCCAAATATTGTATTTTCTAAACGGATCTTCATAATAAAATTGGACTGTAGTAATAAACTGCACACGCGTGATAAATGAAAAACGCACATGCATGCAGCCATTATTTGGAGTTGAGCAATCAAGGAGAAAAAATATATATATACAAAAGTTAAACAATTGTTTGTTTTGTACACAGCGCTTTTTAACCGCTTGTACGCTTTAGTGACAGTAGTGAATAATAGCGCTGCATTCCTTATCCGTGTTGTGCTAATTATAATAAATTATAGTTAGCAGAATTATTATGTTTCTCAAGAGTTGTAATTACATATCTCATTTGAAGATTGAAAGCAAATTTAATTGATATATAAAAACAAATAAAATGCAAGCTTGTAGAAAAACTAATATGAACATGAGAACTGCCCCTTCCTTTTATTTTTAAAATGTTCTTAGTCAGGAATAACCTGTTTCATATATTCAAATGAGAAAACTATATTTAATAAAGCTATAAGTAAACAATCGTATTTACAAGTGAGATTTTACCATTTACAAGTCTTTTTTTACTAGTAAGTTTATAGTTTAGTTTCATTAAACCACTTGCAACTTACAAGTACTTGTAAATCAAATAGTATTTTAAATAAGTACCAGCACAAAGATAAAATACTTTTCAATTAATTTATAATAGGCTATTTGAATATAATTAGTCCAGTATACAACTTTAATTAATAAATCACCCTTATAAGTTTTTAAGTAACACGCATATTATGTTTCTAGACTTATGATGATTATGTAGAATAGTGGTATTTAACCTATTTTGTTCGTGTACCCCCAGATATAACTTATCTTCAAATTTCTACCCCCAAAGTGGTTGGTCACAATACAAGTTATAGAATATGTTTAATATACATCTAAAATAAATAAAATAAATTACATCCAAAATAATGTATTAAATAATAAGTTCTGAATAAAAAAATATAGAGGCCTATATATTCAGTCTTACGTACCCCCTAAGATGTCTTCGCGTATCATGGATGTTTTCGAATGAATTCATTGAAAATTGAGAAAATATTAAAATATAGGTAATTACTGTTGTAAAAAATAGATCAACATATGTATTAATTCGACAAAAAATAAATTACGCTGTGCATGACAGTAGTGTTGAGCCTCAAAAACAATGCAAATTAATATAATTTACCTCATTTTATAATTTTATTTTTATTTCTTAATTCTAATTTAGACAGATTTCAAACAAAATGTATTGATGTTCATAGTTTTTTTTTAAACTAATATTTTGTTATTTAAATACAACGCCTCCAAATTCATTTTCAATGGGTTGTGCACTTTTAGTTAGTGCAACAATAGAGACCGAAATGGCGGTATTTATTTTGTAAATAAATTGTACGGTGGTTCGCACAGACTTTCCTGCTCCTTTACTTAAAAATGAAGACCCTTTACTTACAACTCGTCAGATATGTGAAACAAAATAATAGACATTGTTGCAGAAACATTATGGAAAAGAGAACATCACATTCTTCCAAAAAATATAAATGACATTATATACACGGTTAAAGAAACATTTGGAAAAGAGGAACATATCTGTCCACCAAAGAGCATAACAGTCAATTACACATTTCAAAGACCTCCATAAAAAAATGTGCTTATAGCTCGGAAACTGTTGGTTTGATAAAATTATATTTAAAATAAAATATTTTTATTTTCAATGGTCATATATTTTTTCAATGATAAGCTAGTTCGTATCTCAAAGAGTTACAAAGGTATGATCAAAATTGGAAATTTACGCTTAAGTAAAAAAAACAACTCAACGTCATTTTTAGGGAGAAATAAAATGGCCATTTTGTCTGTAATATTAAACCAATTCTTGGATACAAATTTTAATCAAAATGGTTAGAGCCGATTTTGAGAAAATCGATTTTTTCTCTTTTGTCCCTTAAGTAAACTATCCTTAATTTTAGGGTTGGCTATCTAATTTTAAAATTTCTTAGGGGAACCCTAAAAAACCCTAGATACCAAGTTTTAGCCTGACTAGTAGAATTATTTTGGCTCTAGGCCAAGATACAGACACACAGACGGACAAATGGCAGATGGCATCGTAAAAGTAAAAATACTTTTTCGGATTCTGTGGGTACCATCAAAATCTCGAATTATATTATTTTTAATACGATCACAATACTTTCTCTGAGTGAGGAGTCGCGAGAAAGTAATAAAACAACTGACATGTAAATATTTTTTAAAAGAGCACAAAAATGTTAAATCCGAACAATTTTTTTATGAAACCCTTTATATTTTCTTGTAAAGCATCCACTTATAACTTGTAAACGATAAAATAGTCATGTAGTGTTATGAAACAAGCTACCTGGAATCTAAACTTTCATTTCTATTGTCTGAATCAGTAACTTTAGTCTGTTGTTTCAATACAATACAACGATAAATCAAACGTGCATTGAGGCTAAATGTTTTATTAAGAAAAATTCAACAAGGGCCATTCAATTTAAAGAGCTGACAATACAATCCCTTTGTGGCTTTGCATAACCCCCATATCTAATTATAATCGTTTGTTATAAATCTGTCTAAAGCAGGGCATGATGAGACAAAATGAACTTTCATCATAGACTTGGTGCTTCACTTGACGCCGGGGTAAGATCGATAAAATACCGTACGTAAAGACCGGGAGGGCATCGCTTGCGCTCCAGACAGAGGATACATTATATCAGTGTAAAAGGGAAGATCTACTATAATGACTTTATCCACCTGTTAGAAAAAAACTTGTTTTACTATATTTTTCTAGAATAGTAATAATAATAATTGTCATTTTCTTTAAATTTAAAAATTGTACCTGGGCGTGGGAATCGAGCCCGGGACCTTTTGCTTAATACGCCTATGTTCTAACTACTGAGCTATCCAAGAGTCAACTCGTAATTAGGTGTCATTTTTCAATTTAAAGAACATTATATATAGATGCATCTATAACCGTAACTAGCAAATATAATAGCTTGGACATTAATTCAATAATAATAATAATAATATTTATAATAATTACTATTATTAAGAACTGGTTCCACCCACCTCCGTGGCCGCATAGTCTAACAAGCTACTCTTGCAGTAGACTACTAGGCTGCCGATGATGGGGAGATATAGGTTCGAATCTCGGTCGGGTGTACTGAGGGTGGTTTTACACTATCCCTCTACACTTCCTCTAATTATAGCCTTCCCAAACCATAAAACCACTGGCGTAATTAGTACGTAAGCGTATAAAGTGAACGCGTAGTAAGAAGCGGTGCTAGAGGAAAACTAAAAGAAAACTTTTAATTATTTATTTTTTAAAAAAAGTCGCTATTTTTTTCTAAATTTTACTAGATTATTGTTATCCTGGTTTTCTTTTGTGAATCTTTGTCGAAGCGATTGACGCGACATTGTAAACATGAACTATTGCTACAGTCGGTTAGAAGAACATATCATCATGTGACAAAGTTGTGGAGAAAACTCTTTTCCCTCCGCGGTGATGGCTAGACTGTATAAGGCGTTAGACTCCCATTTACCTTGGCTGCTCTTAAAGGGGAGGTCGAGGCTCGAATCTCATCCGGGGAAACTGTGGGTCTTTTTTACATAATGTGAAACTAATTTAACTTTACAACAGACACCCAATCCAATTTCACCATCAATACTATTTTTAGCGATGATGAAAATCGAACACGGGACCCTTTTAACTCAGCAGACAGAGGCGTTACCGTATGAGCTAATATGTCTGACTCTAATTATATAAGATGTGTGATGGATCCAACAGCAACATATTATTAAAATAATAAGAATTTTGACTAAAAATGTATTTATTGTTGGTTTTTTCTTTGCCCCGCGTTTTATTACCCATCCATGCAAACAGAGATAGGTAATATATAATGGAGAGTAAATTTACTCGCATTTACAGGAGGAGGGTGGGGGGGGGAGGAAGGGGGTAGTAGTAAACCATTCAGGAAAAACCACCTCTAAGTAAATCCGAGCTAAATGGACCAGAACGAATAATTATCTGTTGATGATTCACCTTTAGACCTCAAATAAATGAGGATTTGCACCGTAGAGAAAGAAGGAATACATTTAGGTACAATTATAATGTACTTGACAGCGAAAAAAATTGATCTGAATAAAATCATAATTTAACGGAAGGGGTGTAGAGGTTGTCATACCCATGTAAGAAAATCACCTTTCAAGCTTAGTTTAAAATTAGATTAAAATTATAGCCTAGATTCGGATTAAAAAAAAAAGAAGTGTCTTCGAACATAAATACATATTGTTATCTTCTCAAGTTCCTAACACAAGCTAGGTGTATTTTATATCGGGGATAGTGAATTCAAATTAACTTTCATATCAACTCCAAAAAACAAAAAGGAGTAACAAAAATTAATAAATAAAATGTACAACGTATTATTTGAATAATTTGTTTTAATAATCTTCAGGGATTTGTATTGCCTATGAACGAAAGCTTTATTAGCTGTGAGAATCATCTATTTTAACATTCCAAGATCCATGTTTTTCCTACAAAAATTAGATTACTAATGAAGGGGTATTTATTTGAACCATACTTTGCTATTGTAAAGTGGGCAGAGTTGGGGCTAAGACAGAACTATTCAATTCATTATGAGTAGTGTAAAAACTTCATTTTGTTTGCTAAGAATACCAACTACAGATTCCAAATGGCGGGAGCCGTTCGGAAATGGCGTCACTTGGGGAAGGAATAAAACATTTTATTTGGAAAATATGACTTTTTTTTTTAAAAAAAAGAGAGAAATTCTATGCTCTTTTCTGATATTCATCCATGATAAAAAAAAAAAATTTTTTTACTTGTTGAATAATTTGTGAATACGCTTCATGTTTGCGTGACACCGCCAATGGCGACAACTCGACGGCTGGTAGAGCTGAGTTAGCGCTAGCGTGCCTGACTTTGGAGATCAAGATTCGATCCCTGTTCAAATACACTCGAGGTGATTTACCCCACATCCCATTGAAATTAACCCATCCTCTTCTTAAATATATACATCCTTATCTTGTTCTTTTAGATCAGTGGTATTCAACCAGGGGTACGCGTACCCTCGGGCGTATGTAAATACATCTTAAGAGGTACGTAAAATCTAAAATATAAAAAATATACTATTTCATGATAAACATTTAATAATCGGGACCAAAATAAGGATTATCCACAGGAGACCAGGACGTGAGGACATGCGATATGGGAGCGCAATTATTTCTCTCTCTCTCTCTCTCTCTTTCTCTCTCCTTCTCTTTCTTCTTTATGTGGTTCTTATCTAGGTGGCTAGTTGACACACGATGGTTAATTTGTTATTTAAAAGCTTTATTCCTTTTTTTTCTCATCCAAACCAAACTTATATTTTAATACATTATTTTAGATGTAGGATTATAAAATATCGACAAACTTGCATTATGCACCGACAAATTTGGGAGTACAAAGTTGAAAAAAAAACGCAAAAAAAAAAAGTTGAACACCATCTGAATTAGATCAGTGTCTCTCAAATTGTGGTACGGGTATCCTCAGGGGTAAGCGTCATACCAATGAACTTTAATAATAATAAATAATGTTTTTGTAATGACAAATCCAATAAGTTAATACATATTTTGTCGTGATGTCACGGTTTTGTTTAGCTTACCACTGGAGCTTTATTAACATTTTCAATAATCGTTTATACTTAACAAGATAGTAGGTATTTAAAAAAAAAACTAGAAGGGGTACCGTTGGATAGGAGGCCATGATCCTAAAATGGGTACGTGATAAGTTATATATTGAAAAACACTGCTTAAGGTGGGGTGCTAGTGAGCGTGAGTTTAGGGCAGTATTTTTTAAGTTTTGATAGCATAAACATTTTTCGGCCAAAAACTTGAATATCTGTCAAAGGTGTCCTGGAATTTAATGACAACTTTTTCTCTTTATTTAAAAAGTTTGTCACCAAATGCCACCATGCTCATGACAGACATTCAAGAACTGTTGAGATTAGCATGTGCAGAAAACTAAACTCTATGTTTCTATAGGAGAAATATTTGATTTATTTTGGCAAAAAAAAAAATTATGCTATAAAAACTGCAAAATCAATACAGTAAACTCGCGCTCACTAGCACCCCACCATAAGAGCATTCTTCATAGCTCCCTGCTCACGCGAGATATGGGAATAAAAGGAAAAAGAAAATAAGCCTACCTAAGATATACCAGAAATGTGTGCAGTGCATTCGTGTTTGAATGAGTACTCGACATTTTCCGCGGTGACGATGGGGGACAAAGCGACAAAGTTTCTGGTTAATAACTACAGTATGTCCCTATTATGAGAGAATGAATATTTGTTCACAATTCTTATCAGTGAGGCCATTCTAAAAAATGGTCAAAAACGGCCTTTTCAATGCAGTTTTCATTCAAATATAATTAAATATTTCAACAATATTCAGTATTAGGAACTTCTATTAACTCTTTATCTCCATTATTGTTTAATCAGAAATGATCCACGTGCAATAGTGTTCGTGTAAATTCACGATTTCTAGCCAACTGTATCACAGAGTTGATGGGTATGTGATGCACGCTCTAAAGGTGGGGATGTAGGAAAGGGGAGATAAGGGCAGTAATTTTGCAGTTTTTATATCAATATTATTTTGGTCTAAGTAGCTTAAATAATTCTCCAGTAGAAACAAAACAGTTAATTTTCTTCCCGTGGTGACCTCAAGAGGTTGTTGAATATTTGTCAACGGTGTCCTGGATTTTATTAGCAACTTTTCCTCTACATTTAAAAAGTTTCTCATCTAATACCGCTTTTCTCATGAGAGATAAGTTAGATATTCAAGAACCGTGTGAAGAAAATTAAACTCTATGTTTCTACTGGTACAATATTTTATTTATTTTGGCCAAAAATATTTTGAAATAAAAACTGCTCTTAACTTACGTTCCTTAGTCTTACCTTAACACTGCTAACAGCTAATACCACGGAGTGAAAATCTATGTATTATACCAAGAGCGGATCCAGATCATTTTCATAAGGAGGGTCATAATTATAAATAAAATAATTTTCTACAATGTTAGATTTCTATTTAAAGCCGTTTAATAGTCTCTCACTCACATTTAATCTTATGTATGTTTTAAACCGTGGTCATCCTTCCCAATTTTTTCAAATCAGATAGTTTTGATAAACTATTTGGAGTGCCCTTCCTTGAACAATTTTTTGAAAAATGATTCACTCTAGAAGCTAAGATTAGTCTTCGCCTTAATTTTTTTTATTAGATTTTTTATAGTCCGTTTTATGTGTTCCTCACGTTGAAATTTTTGAAGTTTGGATGTCCCTCGAAGCTATTTAGATTGATCCACACCTTAATGTTTTACGATTATTAGATACCGCTAGAAGATAATATTTTAAGTGGTCTTCCATCGACAAAATTTTGAAAATTGAATTATTTCAGAAACTAGGCTATTTGGGTTGGTCCTCGCTTGAAAATTCTTCAAAATGGCATGCAACTGGAAACTATTTTGAGTTGTCCTCCCCTAGATATTTTTGAAATTTGGATGACCTTGGAAGCTATTTAGAGCTTTCCTCCCCTGATTTTTTCTGCCAATTAGATGCTTCGAGTATAGTAGTTATTTTAAGTGGTCTTCTCTGGCAAATTTTTGATAATAGAATACATCTAGAAGTCATTTGTAGTTTGATTTAAGGCCATCTTTCAGCTTCATAATCGATAAT
This sequence comes from Timema bartmani, assembly GCA_902151455.1. NCBI lineage: Eukaryota > Metazoa > Arthropoda > Insecta > Phasmatodea > Timematidae > Timema > Timema bartmani. Next base: position 153,676 of record CABFWB010001201.1, read on the forward strand.
GTCAGAGGATTTGAATTATATATAGGGGAGGAATTTATTCCAGGGAGGGGCAAATAATTTCCAGGGGGGGGGGGGCAAAGTCCCCCACAAATC
>CABFWB010001201.1:160220-179129 GCA_902151455.1 Timema bartmani
TTTTTTATTTTTTTTTAAATTCGAACACACTATCTTCCACCTCGAACAGTTTCCAAAATGGTTTCCAAGGAAAGTTCACATTGGACGATTACAAAAGAAGCGTTTAAATTATTATTTCATAAACTATATCACATATTAATTACAATAGCTTTCTATGCACAAAAGACAAGCTTTTACAAACAATGAAAAATGTTATGTTTTTTTCACAAATAAACTTACACACATATCCTAATACATGAAAAAAGAAGAGAGCTTGATAGGATTTCAGTTAAAAGTTGGAACATCAACGAGATGATATATTATGCAGTATTTTTTTTAAATGTACATTAAGTAGGCCTATTCACTCCAATTTTTTTTTTTTTACAGAACGCTCCGATCTCAAATTCCGTCACGCGAAAGAAAGAGTCATTATACAAATGATTTTTTTTCTTAATTTTCAAAATTGTCTCTAATTATTTGAATGCTAGATGCAGATCTACACTTGTCTTATCATTCGGAAAACACGGAAGGCAAGATCCAGCAACGTAAAAAATATCCGCCGAGCCACCGTGGAATGTGCCATGAGTATGCGGCAAAACGAGACTATCATAACAAGCTTGAAGAAACGCGACATCCACAGCAGCCTGTAACAAAACAAGGTTCATGGATGAGTCTAACTTAGTTCACTTGATGATGATATTTTGTTAGGCTTCTGGCATTTCTAGCAACTTAATTAATTTACGTATGTGCGTATAGCCCAAACGGGTAGTAAGACGAGGCGCTAAAAAAAAGTGTATGACCCGAATCAGGGCTGCCCTTAGTAGATGTGGAGCCCTGGGCAAACTTTGTGGGGCTTCCAGTTCTCTGCCTCAGCCCCATCCTCCCCATGCCCTCCAAATTAAAAAAAAATATTATAGTTGTTTGCACCTATACTTCATTCACGGTAGGAATTACTCTCTGAAAGGTCTTTTTTCCTACCAATATCCTATTGTATAATAGATTTCTGGTAGGAAAAAAGGCCTTTCAGAAGACAATTCCTACGGTGAACAGAATTTATACACCAGTTTTCAGCCGTGTAAAAGTCTCAGGATGTAATAATTAATGCTCAAAGCCGTGTTTTTATACATATATGGATTGATTTTACACCAACCCTTAGTTAAGTTTTCTTCCCCAACAAACTTGATCCGTAAAAAAGAACAAAGAACCATTATGCTAAGTTTGAATTAAATCGGTTAATGTCTTCAAAAGTAATAAGACATATCCACCTTAGACAGACAGACAGACAGACAAATGAAACTTGGTGAAGTTCAAACGGAGAGCTCGTATCATATCATTCGTTCAATAAACCAAACCATATGATCGGCTAAAAACTTATCTAATCTAATGGGAAAAGGAAGTGGGATCCGGAGTTTTAAGGGATTCAACATTTACTTGGAAGGAGTATAGGAATCCACATTGTTTGGAAAACGACACAGAGAAAAGCCTGGTCATGGATCGAAATACGGTCTTTTGAAGCCGTACTAAGCAGGCTAACACAGCTTGTTCTGTCAGTAACTTAAGTTAGAATCAAAGTTTGCCTAAATTTGGGATTAATGACCCCAGGGAAAGGAGGAGGAGACTATAGGCCTATTTTTGGTTATTCGATATTTAAAATATTCCAAATGGTTTTTAATGTTTATATTTTTACTAAAAAATGTATGGTTTTGGATTTCAATGAGCATTTAAAACCACCAGCAACAGCAATTATTTATCAAAAACAAATGACTAGCGAGCATTCATTGCCAAGTGCTATCAGCGCTTGGAACTGCCATAGATTATTTTTATTAATTTTTTATAACGCGTCTTACTACCCCTCTGGACTACACGCATTTTAATTACTCTAAGGACAGAGGGATGAAGAAGGTGAAATTCAGAGTAAGTATACACTAATTCACGTGGCGAAAGAATTAGAAACAATTGAGAAAATACTCGGTACGCTTGGCCGGGATTCAAACCCCAACCTCTCGGTAGTCAGAAAACCAAGCTAAATGAGCCTGACTTATAGTCTGCGTACCCACAGATGTGGATAACTGATTAATGGGCCCACGGACAAAAGCGTCAGTCTTATATTGTCTGGTTTGCCGATGGTGGGGAGGTCAGGGTTCGAAACTCAGCCGGGTGTACTGACGTGAATTTTTCTAAATGATTTTCCTATTTTTCCTTCTCACAAATACGGGTAAACTTTTTGAATTATATCATCCTCGTTCTTATTTCACTGGAATAAACATGCAGATAACGCTTATAATAAATCTTGGAGCAACAAAACACAAATTAGCGGGATGGTATTAATTTAGGATAAAATCAGCAATTTTTTTTTCCATTCAACTTTGAATGCATTTATATATTTAAAACTATGTTATTTTTTCTTGGTTTTAAAGCTTTATTAGGCTGGTTCTCATTGCAAAGGTATGCCAACATAATATTTTATGATTTTTTTAGCACCAAGCATGGAAAAATGCTTGAGTTGAGCCATTACCTAAAGATGGTAGATCAGAATAAGATTAAAAAATGGAGACGTCCCTTCATAAACCAATATGGACATGAAGTTTGAAATATATTCTTCCCCAGTTCAAAAGTAATATAAGAAAAGAGACGGGATGGATAAAAATCGCTCGATCATATATTATGTCTTTAAGTAAATTAATGATTTCATGAGTTCTTCAAGCAATACTTACGTCCTTAGTTTTTTCCTCGCCGTGGGTAAAGAGCTGGGTTTTTCTTTGAAGAGAAACTGCCGCATTCCTAAAATGTAGCTCTCTATGTAAGTGGGCCAATCAATCTCGCGGACGTCGAACGAGAAACATTTCTTATCCTCAGCACTCAGCAAAGAACTCAATTGTCTCACTTTGTCATCGTTGAAAATCCATTGTTGCGTTGTGAAATAGTGGAGGCATACGGCTGCCGTGCTTAGTTTTTTTTGGATACTCACCATACTGAAAAACATAAAATCAATTAAATGTAATCATTTTAAAAGTATTTTATTTTATTTGGAGTATAATCCATGCACTGTCTTAACAGATTGATTGTATCAGTATTCGACTTACAAACTAACTTTATATAACAGACACACTACCCAATCATCCGGCTGTTAATTCATCATTATGAAAGGATAAGCCCCGAAATCGTTAACTTATAAATTGTTCGGCAGTGACTGAAATCAAACCTGTGACCCTTAGTTCAAAAGGCAGATTGCATTACCGACTGAGCTAAGGTGTCAGGTTATAAAGATTATCAAAATATTATTTTTATTTTTGAAACTGGGTTTTAATTTTTAAAAGCAATACTGAGCTAGTTTGTTCTAATGAAGCTGCCAGCTATAATTAGTATTGTTGCTACTCGCATCGGTGGGTACGTGGATTAAGGCGTCAACCTCTTATAGCCTGGTTTACCGGTGAAGTTGGGTTACGGGCTTACATAGACTGGTTTTCCCTTAATAATTTTCCACTCTCCCTCCACGATAGTGCGAGTACATTTCCTCAAAAAAATTACCTTCCTCACCCTTAATCCAATAGTATAGATATGCGGATATGAAGGATGGGTATTTAAACTAGAGATGAGTACATTTTTAAAAAAATATCATTTAATTCCAGGGAATGTATTCGTTGAGGCTTTGATTATAACATTCAAGTATTTTTATTTTAGCGCCGCGTCTTACTTCCCGTTAGGGTTATACGCTTATGCACTAATTACGCTAACAATTGTATAGATTAGGAAGGCTATATTTAGAAGAAGTGTACCACATTAGCGTGGAGGGAGAGTGTAAAGCCATTTTGGAAAAAAAACCTCAGAACACCCGACCTATATTCAAACCTAAATCTCCCCCTCATAAGCAATCTAGTCTATTGCGAGAGTAGCGCCTTAGACCATGCGGCCAGCAAAGTGGGTGTTGAAGTACTAACCATACTGTTTAGTCCACCGCAGATCGGGGAACCCCAACGTTGGTTACAATTTTGCATTCAACCACCAAACGCTATAGTTTATACGTGAGTGTTAGAATATAACTGGAATCGCTGTTGTCTTTTTTATAACTCATTTGAGAATGCTTATGGTATAAACATCCTCCGAAAAAATTAAACCAAGGTGTTAGTTTTAAAAACTTAGGATATATAAATTGCATTCTTTATATTTAAATAGTTGGGAAATTTTCTGGGGGGAAAAAAAAAATCGAAGGGAAATGTTGTGGAATATGTTTCATTTCACATCTGTAAGCTAGACACCGAAATAACACACACACACACACACACACACAGATGATTGGGCTGTAAACTCACAAAGGTTTTTTCCCTGTGATTACAGTGAAGAAGTCCACGATATGCGCAGGCAAGAAATGCAGGAAGAAAGTGCACACAGTGTTAATCGTTGAACATGAATGCATGGCGCCGGCAGGGTACCACATGGTGTCCACCAAGGGGTTCCTGCGAATATGGTGGAAACTGTAGTCGACAAACTGTTTCCACGTGATTGGATTCTGGAGACCTGTACAACAGTTGTACACAGCTATGTCGTCAGATCTGCCAACAGAAATACACAATCATCCTTCGTGCTAAGAGTTCTTTGAAAGATACCGTACTAGGATTCTAGCCAAGCACAAATTTAAGGTCATTCAAAAATTAGAATCACTACTAAATTTTGAGTCTAAAACATCTTGGCGGGAAATTTAACATAGGGAGTTATTTAGGAAAAGACAGCAAGTAGCAATGTCTCAGTCCATTCCAGAAACACCGACTGGATAAGGAATCCGGCGTCCTCTTTACCTGGGTGTGTCATTAGTTGGGATTAGCTGACCCTCTGCCTCGGCCTAACATATTATGTTCTGATAGTCGGTATTGTCTCTACAATCGCTACATTAAAAAAAAAATTGTTTAATGAATTATAAGCTACATTTCAAATATATATTTGCAATGATCAATTCGGACACATTAATAAAATTAATAAGTATAGTTGGATTTAAAAAATTAAATTAATTCTAAATAATAACAATGTATACTACAAAATGAGATACAATCAAATTATCGGGGTATAAATAGAACAGTATTTAAATATGATTAAAAATTATGCAATTCTGCCACTTTTAAACCGCTTATACATTAAATATGAATTTTTCTTTAACATGTTATAAATGTGTTATTGTTTAAACCTCATATGTAAATGTCTAGCAAGTTATGCCATATTTCAGCTCATTACTTTAAATTAAGAATGGTACATGAAAGGCATAAAATATCAAGTTTGACCCCTTATAACTCATAAACTCTAATGATTTGAAATTATTGAATAAATATTTATAGTATTATTATTATTATTACCGCGTCTTCCTAACCGTTCGGGTTATACACCCTTACGCTTATGTGTAATGGTAGGGTGGTTGTGTATTTATTAAATAATATTAATATTAATATAATATTAAATAATATTAATAATATTTAGCACCGCGTCTTACTACCCGTCCGGGTTATACGCTTAAGTACTAATTACGCTAATGGATTAGGAATTGGGAGGGTTGAATTTAGAGGAAGTGAACCCGCATTTGCGTGGAGGGAGAGTGGAAAACCATTTAGGAAAAACCACCCCCAGTTCACCCGACCGAGATTCGAACCTCGATCTCCCCGTCCTCGGCGGTCTGGCTCAACACGACTAGCGCGTTAGTCAACTACGCCACCGAGGCGGGTTATTTATTAAACTTGTTAAGATTATGCAATACTTTTTTACTGTCAAATAACCTCAAGGAAGGACAAGGAGTAGCGCCCAAGGTCCTACACAAACTGTTGCACTAAAAATATGTCTCTATTGTCTCTATGGATTTTAGTAATGGTAAGACCTTAAAAATAAATAATTATAGCTTAATATATCAATTTATATTTATTTCTTACAAAATATTTATTGCTTACTTACTTATACTTTTTTGTAATTTTTTTATGAATTAAAAAAAAATTCAAAATTTTGGTACTATTTAATGTTTTGGTATTAAGATTAAGTTAAAACAAACGACTTATATAAACAAAATTTTGGTTTTGAACAAATCTAATATATTGTTATGACAATATTGAGATTTTAACAGTTAATTTTGCAAATAAAAAATTATATTGATAAGCTATTAATCCAGTCCTGATTCTAGCACAAATCACTATATTTTCTGTAACAACGCTCTTGCCTTGATTCTGATCAAAATGTGGTGCATATTTCACAAAATTGACAAATTACTATGAGTGTAGTTATAGTGTAATCGCAATATGACAGTAGACTTAGAATAAGTTATAAGAGAAAATAATATTTTGCTTTCAACAGAAATAGAAACAAAATATAGCAATAACTAATAATAAAGACAGTGCCCAAATATGGGGTATGATTGTGTATGTTGTGAAAGAGGGAAGGGGAGCCCTATCTGGGGGGGCTCGTGTTGACGTCCCCCCCCCCCACCCACCCCAACGGAGATGTCAAGGAATGTTTAAACAATAGCTACTGTTTGAAGAAATTTAAAGTTGTTTTCTTAACATAATAATTGGGGTTGTGTTAAAAATGTTATGATGCCTAGGCATTGAGAGGGATGTACAAAAATGTACTTTTAGTAATATTTAAGTGTATGGCCCGAACGGGTAGTAAGATGCGGTGCTAATAAATAAATAAATAAATAATATTTTTGGTGGTGGAGAAGCTAGACCCTCAAAACACCTTCAAAACACCACGGCCCTGACAATATTATTATTTTTATTATATTAAGTTTCAAAAGGGACAGAACATTTTGACGTTTGAATAAATATAAAATTGTCTAGTTTGTAACTGTAGTAATCACACTATATTAGAACAATCAACTACAACATATAACAATAATTAGCAATGTACAGCAAATAGTTTCAAAGATCCATTATTTTTGCTAAATAAATTATGTAGAAGAGTAACACGCAAGGTTTTACCTAGTAGTGAAAGTTAGTATAAATGTGAATTTACAAGAAACTAAATTATAAAGAGCAAAGAGGTTATTGTGCGTAGACAAAGTAACAGGGTTGAAAATATCGAAGCATTGGAGGTTCTTTAGTTACTACCAAGTGAAGACGGGCTTTGTTAGATTTGACCAGTAAACTGTTGCCTTCCCCTTAATAATATCCAGTCAGCCAACCACACACCCAATAATGTAGTGAGAGAATGTGTGTGCGTTGATCTTAAAGTTCATGTTTGATATTAGAGAAAACTATTATTGACAATAGCAGTTCAAGCTGGGTCTCCCCTTGCAACAATCCATGAGCCGCCACTGCCTTGAAGTGGGATCTATTGTTCTTTTCAATATAACTTTACAACATTTTCTGATAGGAACAGCCTGCCAATATATCTGGGAACAATGTTTTTAGACTTGGGAACTACATCTAATATCATTGCTAAGGTAACTGCCGGTCTTAATGGAGAAAAGCTATATCTTCGCTCTCTCTCGGTTAACTGTTGCCAAATCTCCTCACTCTCAGTTATATCGGGCGGTGGTGTGCTGGGGTAGTAAGAAGCTACTGGCAACATTGACTAACCAACGCCAGCGTTGAGAAACTTGTATTATATTTGAGGGGAGATCGACCACATAAAAACGAGAGAATGACAACGCTGTATCCCAATAGTAACCATACATTTACCTCAGCGATGATATCCAGTGTAGCGTTGTTGTTTTCCCAGTCTCCATAAATAATCCTGTCATCAAGTTTTTAACTGACGGGACTGAAAGGGAGGGAGAGGCTGGTGAGGGTCTAGGCGCATGCGCGAACGCACACACAAGAAACGCGGGAACAGCTGACCAAGAGACGAGGTCAGTGTGTCATACGACTGGCCCAGGGCTCCTTTTTAAGACCTTGACTGCCACCTAGTTTGTTTTTTCTTTAGGTAAGGGTAACAGAGGTCAGCGATATCTCTGGATTGACGTGGCTCTTGGGCTAAACATCGATCTCAAGAGGTGAAGTCTCGTGACTGTCTTGTTATTTGATGTGTGTCGCGTGTCGGTTAGGAGTTTGCCGACCCTTGTCACACACGAGTCGCGTGAGGGTGGGGGAGGAAGTTGGGGCGAACGTGATGAAGCTACGGCTGCTTTCTAATGGAGGGGAAGGGAAGGATAAACATCCATTTGAGCTCGTATTTATCATTTTACCCAATCAGCTTGGGCCTCTGCCGCTCAGTGGGAAAGTGATAATTACCGCCCAGAGGACTTGGTGGTTTTTTGTGCGTTTGTTTCATAAATATGTTCTAGTTTTATTTTCCCACATTAAATGCCTCTAGAGGCTTATATTAACTACTTTTCCAAACTTAAGTTGAGGATAAGCACATCAACTAAAAATAAGTCGATTATTTGATCCCGTAGCTAAAGTTAACCGACCCAATTACTTGAGTATATACTTTCTTTGCTCTCTGGGTACCGATCCAAGAACCTTTAAAGCCAAGATTATTATGGTCATTTAAACGACAACAGTTATTCCACGCTTTAAGGTGGGAGCGTAGAGGTCATGAGAAAAGGTGTTTTTGCAGTTTTTATCGATAAAATTTTTTGGCCAAAATAAATAAAATATTTCGTCAATAGAAACATATAGTTTGACTTTCTTCACATGGCAATATCAACAGTTGTTGAATATATGTCATTAAATTCCAGGACAACCTTGACATATATTCAAAAACTACTGACATTAACATGTGAATAAAATTAAACTATGTTTTTACTGGAGCAATATTTGATTTGTTTTGACCAAAAATATGTGTTGATATAAAAACCACAAAAAGACTAACCTTTTCTCATGTCCCTTTACACTCCCCACCTTAAAACATCGTGCAGGGAAGGACTGTTGTCATTCGGATGAGCTTCACAGTCTCGGACTTTATTTTGGAAGGCAGATGCTTTAGGAAATAAGTTAGGGTGCTGGACATGAGCTATTACGTATCATGATCCATCACGTGACGCGTACTTTGAATTCTCGGGTAAATGATGCAAAAAAAAACTACACTATCATAGTGGACGAGACATAATATGTTAGTTGTGTCCAGGAACAAGTTTCCATCTGCTTCAGAACCATCACGGAGAATCTCTAAATAGAATAAATGTTTTAGGGGTTCTATGAGACAACAAACCCCAAACTTGAGACTCTGTTCCGTAGGCCTATTTTCTTGTTATGTCCTTCACAAATTCAATTTATCAGTCTTTAGCTTCAGAGGTCAGTATTTTGACGGCGCTCAGTACATTGCCGGATATTTTAGTGGGGTGTGGATCAGAATGAAAAGGGAAGAACCAACAGCTGTCATCGTGCATTGCATGGCTCATTCTTTGAGTATTATTGTGCAGGACAAGGTAAAGTAAATTAACAGATGCCATAACGCACTCTACCTACTAGAAGACATTATTAATTTCGTCCGAAGCTCTTCAATAGGGATAGGCGTCTCCAAAAATCTGCTTCCATTTGGACCAACTTGTTGGACAGTTCAATATAAATCTCTTTTGTCCGTCCTCTCGAATTACAATGAAATTGCAAGCTTCATGGAGGAATTATCGGAGTCAGAAAAATCGTACGTTGGTGCCAAAGCCAATGGCTTTATCAGCCAAATAGAAACTTTTGAGCTTTTCTTCCATCTTTATTTGCTTTGTAAATTTCCAGCTACGTGCATATGCCCAGCAGTGCCCTTCAAGGGAATCACTTCACTTTCATCAGGCTTCAGAAATGATTGCTACGTTGCTTGAACTCCTGTGAGATTTCTCAACACAGTATGCAGCTTTCTGGGATGATACAAACTCAAAATATGAGGCTATAAAGAAGAAGGAAGGTGCCTTACTGATTAGATAATGCAAGCAGCAGAGACGTTCTTCCTATCAGCACCTCAAAGGAATGGTACTATCAGACTTTCAATAAAGTCATCAATACGATCGTAAAGTGCACATGTATACGATCCAAATACAATATCATTTACTAAATGGTAAACGCCGAACACTTTCTCACCTGTATGAGAAATTTGTATTTGGAGCTTCAATAATAATTTTAAAGATTAAAAAAAAAATAGCATTGTGTCTTACTACCCGTTCGGGTAATACGCTTAAGTACTAATTGCGCTAATGGGTTAGGAATTGGGAGGGTTGACTTTGGAGGAGGTGAAGCCACATTTGCGTGGCGGGAGAGTGAAAAGCCATTTAGGAAAAACCACCCCCAGTTCATTCGACTGAGATTCGAACCTCGATCTCTCCGTCCTCGGCAGTCTAGACAGAGAAAAAGTGGTTTTACACAAATATATGTTTACCAACTTGAAAACTAGAAAGGAGAGGGCATCTGTGGTTGATTTTCCTCAGAAAAACCCGTAAATGGAGGACATGGATCCGTAAGTCAACCTTCTCTGTATAGACTGTCACATTTAACAAAGAGTTAAAATAAATATACACAATTTTATTATTTACTAACTATTTGCAAACTTTACTTCCTATCTCAGTATTATTCCAAATCGGGTCAATATAACAGCTATAAACTTCGATTAACGTTAATCACTGATTAAATTTGAATTGGTCAAGTGTTTTCCAGAATTACTAAGCATGAGTAAATAAAAACAAAGGCGTTTGAAAACACATTCAGCTCATTCAAAGTAAATCAATTATTAGAACTAACCGAGGTTAATTAATAGATAAGAAGGAGTTAGAAGATGTTATACTTAGTAGCCCCGCGAACTTAAATGGTCCCCCCACCCCCATCCCGACATAAATTTAAAGTTCCTCCACATCAGTGGGCAGGCAAACTAATAGTAAAGCTCTTCTCGTCTAGCTTACCGGTGACTGGGAGGCCAGGGTTCGAATCCCAGCAGGATGTATTTAGGATGTCATTTATTTTTAATTTTGTATCAATGCATCTTACTACCCGTCCGACTTAACCCATATTTAGTGTTATTTCCTAAATTGTTTCCCACTAATTATACAAATGTTGTTATATTTTCTCTAACGTTTAACTTTCCTCATCTCTACCCCATTAGTATAATTAAATGCAGAATATCCGGCCGGGTAGTAAAACGTTATTAAAATAAATGGTACGGTGCATGACACAAAATTTCAAGCTCCTTTACCTAAAAATGGAGATCTTAACGCATAACTTGTAAGATATGTGAAACCAAATAATATACATTGTTGCAGAAACATTGCATAAAAACTGTTACAGAAACATAATTGAATAAAATAACATCTCTTTTCACTAAAGAGCATAAGAATCAATTTCCCAGACCTCAAATGAAAAAATTTAATTGCCAATAACTCATAAACGTTTGGTTTTATAAAAATATATTTCAAATAAAAGTTGTTAATTTTTAATATTACTACAACTTTGCAATGGTAAGTTCTTTTGTATCTCAAAGAGTTTCGTAGATAATATGATAAAAATTTGAGATACCCGCTTATATAAAGTACCCTCTAAGTAATTTGACCGGAAAAATAAGATGGACCATTTTATTCGTAATGTTAAACAGTGTCTGATACGAATTTAGATCAAAATCGTTGAAGCCGATTCCGAGAAGGTCAATTTTTTTTTTTTTATCTTAAGTAAACTACCCTCAATTTTTGGGTTGGATATCTAATTGCTATAAAACTCTTTAGGGAACCTTGCGGAAACCCTAGATATAAAATTTTAGTCCGACCGGTAAAATGGTTTCGGCCATAGGCCGAAATATAGACACAAAGAAGGCATTGCAAAAAAAAAAAAATCTTTTCGTGTTCAGTGGGTTATGAAACGTCGATCTACATCAAAATCTTGAGGTTTTTTTTAACGATGACAATATTTTCTCTGCCTGAAGGTTTGAGAGAGAGAGAGAGAGAGAGNGTGTTCAGTGGGTTATGAAACGTCGATCTACATCAAAATCTTGAGGTTTTTTTTAACGATGACAATATTTTCTCTGCCTGAAGGTTTGAGAGAGAGAGAGAGAGAGAGTAAAAAAAATATCTGCATTTATTAGTCGATTAAACATCAGCCTTCCGCGTCAGTCAGCCACACTATCCTTACGGCCAACTTTGCCGGATAGCCTACTTGTCACCTTTTCAACTTCCGTTCGGTATCCAGGTCGTCAACTGTTTACTTTATACTTTCAACTAAGTGTGGCCTCCTTCAGTGATCGCATAGTCTAAGGAGTCACTACGGCAATAGACTTGCCGATGACAGGGAGATCTGGGTTAGAACACCAGTCTGTTATACTGAGGGGGATTTTATCATAATGCCTTTATGCAAATGTGGGTACAGTTCCTCTAAATTCAAACTTTCTCATTCCTAACCCATTAGCGTAGTACATATGCTTATAGGTAACCTGGACAGGTAGTAAGACTCGGTGCTAAAAAAAACTCTGTGTGTGGTTGATCAAATGGGTACAGTCTAATTTTCATAAGTAGAGTCTTATCTCAGTTATCTGACAGCTGGAAAAGTTACTATATCTACTTTCCCGTGTTCATACGTCAGGCCATGTTTTCTGCAATTGTCACTTTTGTTGTATAGTATTATACCTGTAGAAAATCACTAAAAATAAAACATTATCAATTTTGTCCGAAAAAAAAATACATGTTTGTATTTCATAAAAGCTCCTTCCAATGAAAATTTAACTGTACAGCGAATTCTCCTCTAGCACGTGGTTTTACTACGTCATTTTAATATAACGCGATCAAAGAAATATGGATAGTTTTCGATAATATAACCCCAAGACGGCAATTACGCGATTTTTCTCATCCTCTCTCCACGCTAATGCTGATTCTTATTTGTAAAGGCCTACTTTGATAATATTGAAGTATTTTAACATATAAGTTTTTTATATATATATGTATATATATAGGTATGGTTTATGATCTTACCAATTAAATTAGGCCGTTAGTAGCAAGTGTGCTAAGCCTATCGATATTAATAAAAATGTCAAAATGAAAAGTTTTCCTTGCACTCAATAAACCAACATACAATAATATTGACTAGCACCTGTAAACTAGACTGTACCGGTTCAAGCGCGCGCGCTCGCAAAATAGAACCAGTTCTATCTTTCAAACGCGCTCGCTCGCCCAGTCTGACCGCCCCCTTATTCTGCTTTATGTTATCAAAGAATTATTTAGAAAATTTAAAGATCATTATTTAAATTTTGACCTTTTTTATATAAACATTATGTATATAATATAACAAATATGAACTATATAATATGTCAAAATATGAATGAAAATTATTTATCATAGGTTTAGCCAGTATCTGCAGACTCCAAACCTATATTCTCTCATTTAACTGATGTTTAACGTGATATTTTTCCGGAACGCAAATGTCACGTAATATGATAAATTCTGGTAAGCCTTGCTTCACCTGGCAAGACTCCACGAGCAGATAGGGTTGGCCTCAAGGATGGTTTCCCATCCTCTCTCCTAATGGATTTTAAGTAGACTCATGCATGCGAGAAATAAGACAAACATTCTAAGAAAGTCCTAGTTTCTCTCTACTATTATGTGTTTCTAACAGTCCTAACCCCCGAGGTTAATTTAAGTAGCACTGTTATTTCTAATAGAAACTCTGTAAGATAATAATTGGTAAGGTCAGTACGCCTATTTGAAAGCAAACACCGATGTGCCGTAACCGTTGTGTCATTGAAAACACATCGCGGGTTAAAGTAGATACATAAACATCTGTTGAGTAAATCTCAGAATAGGTTCCTCGTGGGCAGTCCTACCTTGTGGTGGCGGTCCTCCACGCAGCGCAGACAAGAAGATTCACCACGAAGTCGACAGGAATCAGATCAGCTACCTTGTTGAGGTCACAGAGTATTGTTCTGAAGATGCCTTTGCTTGTGGCCCCTATTATCCCACTGGGGCCATTCCAGTTGTCGATCCATCCCGCCAGGGGCTCTCGCGCAGACGACAACACTACAACATAAGACACAAAATATGAAGCTAAGCTGTGCCGATGTGGCAAGGCAAGGAAACTTTAACCGGGGATTATGTACCCTTCAAAAGATTCCGTTCTCTCGCTTAGTTCAGTGATTTATCGTTAAAACATAGCGCTCACTATCAAGGGCATAGAAATAAGCGGGTTCGGGGTGTCCGGAATTATTTGAGATTTTATGGACCCCTCTGAAGGGGGTCCATATATATGTATAAAAATGTATTAGCTAAAGGCATAGCACAATTTTCTAGCAGACCCACTTCCTCTAGGAAGAAAATAGGCTTTCTACGCCCTTGATCACTATTTCATTTGTCAATGCCAACAACTTCAGATCATGGCACATGGTTGTTTGAAAATGGTTTTATTTAATTTATTTTATTTTTCTTATTAAGGTTTATATTCTTTATATTCTCTTTTATTAGTCAGGTTTATTTTATTTATATTATATTTATTACCCAGGTTTATTTTATTTACATTTTTTTATTAGTCAGGATTAATTCCTCATATTTTCTTTTATTTATCAGGTTTAAGATAGCCAAAATTAGCATGGATTCCTCAGCCAATTGCTGTTGTTTAACCCAGTAGGTAGTAGCGGCTGTGTGACGGCGGTATTGTGTTACTTTCAAGGAAGAGAAGCGATCACTTTCAAGTGTAATAAATCACCAAAAAATACCAATCCCCGAGCTTTGTCAAGTCAACCACCGGTGCATTATAGCCTGTGAAGTCACCATAACATTAAGAAACTGTAGTAGAATAATGATCATCAGACACCTTATCTCAGTCAATTGCACATTTGTCTACTAATTTAAAGGCCCCGGGTTCGATTCCCGGCATGGCCGAAAATTTATCACTGGTGAAATGTGAGTTTACCCTTTCGCAGTGATGAATTAACTGCCGGGGACTGGCTGTTGTGCCTGACATAGTCTTAAGTTAGATTACAAGGCATACGAAGCTACGACAGGCCTAGTAAGCCGGTAGTGGAAAATATATGACTTGGATGGAAAAAAAACTGCCCCGGATCATAGGCTGGAAACAGTTACGGAGGTAAAGTAGAATTATGATAAGATGACCCTCTTAGAAAATATGGACAATTTTATTTGCAGTTAACGTTTATAACATATTTTAAGCCACGTATTAGTTCGTGTCAAACAAATAATTAATTAGGCTAGCCGCTAGTATAATAGAGATGGTAAATGTAGGATTTTAGAGGAAATATGAGCCACATTTGCATGGAGGGAGGGTAGGAAAACCGTTTATAAAGATTTACCCTGAGTATACCCGACTGGGATTCGAAGTTCGATCCCCCCCGTCACCTGCAATCCATTAAAGACGAGAGTGACGCGTTACACCTTTGTAAGTCTATATATTATTTGTGTTATTTTATAGATATTGATAGTATCCATACAAAAGTGACACTTGCAAATCACATAGCTTGTATTAGTACGTGAAAGTAGATCTAGTAAATTTCCTTGATGTCAAATAAGGTTTTTTCTATAAAAAGTGAAATTAAGTTGCTATCATACGATCAATAATATCAGCAGCGAACGCTGGCGTGGTAAAGAAATGATCACTATACTAATAAGAAACTGAACCGTACATTAGTACCGCGTCTTACTACCCGTTCGGGTTATACGCTTAAGTACTAATTACGCTAATGGATTAGGAATTGGGAGGGTTGAATTTAGAGGAAGTGAACCCGCATTTGCGTGGAGGGAGAGTGGAAAAACATTTAGGAAAAACCACCCCCAGTTCACCCGACCGAGATTCGAACCTCGATCTCCCCGTCCTCGGCGGTAGAGCTCAACACGACATATTTGCAAAACGGATTAGTAGAAAGCTGTTTTAGCTCACTTATAAAATGTCAGATGAGGCCAAACTATACTATACCAAACTCGGTTACTCATCAGCCCCCAGTGAATCAAAACAAAACTCTGATCATATATCATACCTAGTCGAAAAAATTAAAACTACGTCCAACTATGATGCACAGTTATAACCAAGCCCTTTCTACAGTATTTCCTCCACAAAACTAAAGAACGTAATTATAGTCTAGTCTTGGGAGTCAACCAATCTTCCGGTAAACGAATAACAGGTGGTTCCGTTCGAGTGGGGGATTGGCTGAACTCCGAATCTCGACTATATATCCGGTCCTAAGAGAGAGACTTACCGATGGAGGGTCTGACGATGGCCACAGGCAGGTTCCCGCACTCTTTCAGAAGCATGCTCTCTGCCAGGGCTTTGGTGAACGTGTAGGTGTTGGGACGGTTCCCGATGAGCTTGGGTGTGACGGTGTTCACAAGATCATCGTCCATCCACTCCATACACTGGATGATGTGTTCAGGATCGTACGGGGGAGAGTAGATCACTTCGTCTACCTCGGGTCGGTCGCAGTTGCAATACGCCGTTGATACGTGGATTAAAGCCTGTGAGAAACACTTCAAGTCTCAAACTTCCATCGACCCAAAACAGAAAAGGCCACGAAACGTGACCATTTTCATTTTCAAACGCCACAAAAAAAAAAACTCATTGTAAGCGCTGTAAAGATAGATCAGTAATAGTATTTATTTTTGTTTAGTGTTGATTCAATAATTTAACACAGCGTAAACATGTCTGAATATAACTCTTTCTTTACCCAGGCAATGGGACTTTGGACGTACACAACTTAAATATTCCTATCAACGCAATATTTTATTTGAAAACATACACATTAATTATCGTAGTGACAACCTTCAGCAATATTATTTAAAACCTGTAGCCTAAGAAATAACTGTATGACTTAAGAAGTTTTTAAATCCCACTGGTAAGCGATGAATAGTTTGCATGTGATGGCTGAAATCTAGCTATGAAAAATAAGTAAAATATTCATGGATATTGGTTAGCCTCAAGGTCTTGACTGACTATAAAAACAAACTGCAGTTCAAGTGGTATGCAACCAGGAATCACTGCTAGCTTATTTCGTCTTCAAGTGAGGGTTATCATGTTTTTGCCCTTCATTTACGGTAATAGCTCACGTTTCATAACCATAGAGAACAACCTGAAAATGTACGTATAGACAGTTTAGTGTATTATTTATTTAACTACGCATATTCTGACATAATCAAAAGACAAATACACTAACCAAGCCCCAGATTATTAATCCTCCACTTAGTGAAACGTAATACCCCCAATTTCAACGTGATGCATGCTACATACTACCGGGAAAGGAACCCAGGACCATTATTTCAGTAGGCAGACTCGCTACCGACTCAACTTAGGTATCAGACAGCTGTTAGAAATGTGTTAGTTTCCTGATGATTCGGATGGGGGACAATTGGTACAGTAGCCCCAGGGCTTCTTTGGTGCTGGCTGACAGCTCACAGCTGACAGCTGACGGCTTTGAAAAGCTACCAGACCAAATTATGTATCCCTACGCCGAACCATATGATCTGCAAAAAACATGTGTTTAGCANCCAAATTATGTATCCCTACGCCGAACCATATGATCTGCAAAAAACATGTGTTTAGCAGCTGTCACTTCTGACAGTCAACACTTAGGTATATACCTAAATGTTGATTGTCAGAAGTCAGCTGTGAACTGTCAGTCAGCACCAAAGAAGCCATGGGTCTACTGTACCATGCACCGGACCCGGGGCCCCCAAGGGCAAGGGTAACATATCCAGCACTGAGCACGAGCTCACATATTTACTGAATTACAATACAATTGTTCACGAGTTTGCTGTGCAGAGTTCAAGGAAAGCAAGGTTTGGTAAGTTTTTATCCGTATGACTACCTATGAAATTCGAAAAGTATTTCAAGCTTGATTCAATTTTATCCTTAAATTGAAAAATGACATCAGGGCACGGGAATCGAACCCGGGACCATCGTCTTAATGCATCAATGGTCCCGGGTTCAATTCCCATGCCCATGTGCTATTTTTACATTTACGAATATGATACTTGATGCGGCTATACCCATAAGTTAAAGACTATTTCGAAATACAAGCTTCACTATTCATGTACATTTAACTGTACAAGCAGGGCCATCCTTGCCAGACGTGGGGCCCTAAGCAAACTTCATTTGTGGGGCCCCCAGATATCTGCCTCACCCCCACCCGTCCCAAAAATTAAATACATTAAAAAAACTTAGATTTTGTTTAGGTAATGTTATTAGAGTATTACAGTAGTTTTCACCTTTATATCAATTTTCAGCCGCATAAGTTACCGAGCCCGAAAAGGAAAATACATGTAATAACGTTAGAAGCCATGTTTTTATACATATAAGAGTTGATCTCTCCCCCCCAACGAACTCGATATGTATACAGGTACAAAGAATAACTGTGCCGAGTTTGAATTAAATCGGCTAGTGCGTTGAAAAGCTATCGGGAACCATATCCACCACAGACATACAGACACATGCAAATCGGTGTTGTTAAAATTGAGAGCTCGCTTCACTCGTCCAATGAATCAAACCATATAACTACGTTTTTATTTGTTTTTACACTCTGACAATATTCAATGGATCGCCTATACAGTGAGCCTAATATACGAGCGCGCAAACAAAAATTTCCTACTCCAACTCGTTTTTTACCTCATGTCAAGTAAGCAAGTGTGGGGCCCTGTGCAACCACACCGTTTGTACACCCCTAAGGGCAGCTATGTCTACAAGCGTTATCTTTCTACCGTGATTTACTTAATTCGAAATTCCTTTCTCTTGGTTGTAAATGTGTCAGAAGAGGAGAGGGGTCGAAGAGAGGCTTTGTTCCGGGTCTTCGAGCCCTGTACAAACACTTTACGGGCCTGTCCTTAAATAACAAGTCATAAACAATTAGTTATGTTTGTCTAAAATTTAAAAGGTGAGAACTGGTCTGTTTACAGTCACTTTATTCTCTTCTTTTTAAATGTGGACCCATTTTTCTTTAGAAACAGATCAAATGAAACGCCAAGCTCACGTGGTGGCCATATGTCTCTAGAGCAGTGGTTCCCAACCTGGGGGCGATCGCCCCCCAAGTGGGCGATTTGGGTTATCAGGGGGGGCAATAAATAAGTGG
>CABFWB010001202.1:104303-116129 GCA_902151455.1 Timema bartmani
CCCCCCCCCCCACCCCCCGGAGGAGAGATACACAAAATCATGGAATGTTTTTCCTGAACATTTCAAGGACTTAAGGATTTTCTACAATCCCTCCAGGACTAATCATAAAAAAACACACATCATTACATATTTTCTTTTATTTAATGCAGGTTCCCAACTCCCTTACACCTGCACCTTTCGACACCCTCTATTATGTTTTGATGTATTCCATGACGCAATGAGTTATTTATATAATTCAAACATAAACTCACTTGCAAATGATCATTGGTGAAATGTAGGTTTCTCTTTTTACAGTGATAGATTAACGTCCGGGGGCTGGATGTTGTGTCTGTTCTAGATCTAAGTTAGTTTATAAGTATGTGCAGATGTAACCATTCGGTTTAGAAAGTGCACGTTAAATACCCCAACTCTCACTGTTCATATTGTGAATGACATTTTTATGTTATGTGAATTACAAAACAAAAAATAAAATTCATAAAAATGACAATACAACCTAGTTTTATATCAATGAATGATTCAGTAGTGTGATCAAACATTTAATGGGATTTTAAAGGGATTCAGACATCTTATGAATTTCCCTGGATATCTTGGTTTAGATTAGGAGGGAGAGTCAACCCACTTACCTTGGTGATACTAGAGTAGAAATTGTTTAGATAGAACACTAAAAAACACATAAACACATCCTTCCTGAAGAAGCTGTCTGTGACAGTGAAAGAAGTGTCCTTAAAAATGTGTTTTGTGTGGGTTTTTTTTAATGTTTTATCCAAACAATTTCTACTCCAGTATCACCAAGGTAAGTGGGCTGACTCTCCCTCCTAATCTAAACAATAATTTAGTTTAGTACTATTAGAGTCAATATCAATTGAACATTATTAAAATATATTTTTTTTAAATAGCTTAACATTGACGAAATGGAATAATATTTAACTTATGGTCGACATGAACAAATTGACTTTGGTGGGAAGGGGCATCTGAAAGGCTTTTTCTCTCTCACCAAAATCCTAATCCAAATGCCTTTCAAACAATAACTCCTACAAAGAATCAATTTACAGTTTGTCATACATCAAAACTGACAGATTAAATGGAACATGTATTAATATAATATGAAAGTTGATCTAATAATGTTTAATAAAAGCGTCAAATAAGGTTCAGTGAAAAATGTTTGTCTTTTGCTCTTCTAAGAAGAAAAAATTAATAATGAAACCAGAATTTTGTGTTTGTGTGTGTGTGTGTGTGTGTATGTGTGCGTGTACCCAAATTTTGAAATACTGGTATGGAAAAACACGTGTCTAAATTTGGAAGACTGTTTTTTTTTTTAATCTTTTGCTTCTTACTACCCATTCGGGTTATACGCTTATGTACTAATTATTTTAATGGTTTTAGTGATTAGGCAGGATACTTATAGAAAGTGTATCCGCATTTAGATAGAGGAATAGTGGAAAAGCACTTTGAAAAAATCACCCTCCAGTACACCCGACCGAGATTTGAATCTCAGTATCTCTGCATCATCTGAAGTCTAGTCTACTGCGAGAGTATCACGTTAGACCCCATAAGGCTACCGAAGTCCGAAGAGGATGGAATACTGTTGGTCTAATTATTTAAAATATCTAAGTAGACCTTGTCCTCGTTTTGGGCAATATTTTTTTTACAAGGGATGTACAAATTACACCATCTCTACCCCATAACCACCCTCTAAATTAGCCCTATTATTTGAACAACTCCCCAAAACTTACACAATATTTAGTGTGAAATGAACAATTTGTTAAAATAATTTAATAAAATATTTAAATTATAGACTGAATTTATAAAAATATGTTTAGGGTAGGTAATAAGTTTAACAATTTAGTCAGAGGTAAATCATAAAAAACCATCTAGAGAAAGAGGGGATTTAACCCCTTCCCCCTTCACATTCCCGAAAGTATTACAAAAAAAACAGCGTATAACCCGAATGGGTAGTAGGACGCGGTGCTAAAAACTAAA
The DNA here is from genome assembly GCA_902151455.1 of Timema bartmani. NCBI lineage: Eukaryota > Metazoa > Arthropoda > Insecta > Phasmatodea > Timematidae > Timema > Timema bartmani. The sequence goes on from CABFWB010001202.1 coordinate 106,284, forward strand.
ATAAGAACATTTTAAAAACCGTACTTTTGTAATATTTTCCTCAATGTCTAGGGCCTAGGCTATACAGTAGCTTGGTGGAGTCATCCAAAAAAATCTACAACCCCAATTTGATTTTAAAATATTAGATTGCTTCAATAAGGGTTTAATATAAAAAAAATGTAATGTATAGCCTTCTCACTCTACCGCATCAAAACATCAAATAAATTGCTGAGTAAAACACTGAAATCGTATTATAATTTAGATAGACCTAGGCTAGAATGTTGATACACAATGAAAATAAAAAGCTCATACATTGTTCACCCAAGAAAATCTGTTTGATTATAATTTTTAATGTTTCTGCCTCATTTCCAATCACGTTTATACATTAATGATGGATTCTTGATTGAAACTTTTTTTTGTTATTGCCGACTTTTTCCATTGAATGGGAATATATAGTCGGCATTTAAAAACATACATTTAGACTGGTCGGTATTAATAATCATCCTTTCTGGTACATAAGTCTCGAAGATTTTTAAATGGTAGGCGAATTATCTTATCCATTATCCGAGTAAATCAATCGAAGGTGTGCTGTAATTACTTAGCACCCCTTCTTGTTTTGTCAAGACGACCGCCCACAGTGAAGTCATCACAGAGTGAAATTAGTTTATTGAGCAATTGCATGAGTATAAATACCGCACGCCAAAAAATAAACAATGTACTCACTTCCATTGTTGTTAGCCATCTAAGCAGTGATGCACCATTTTCAAAATCCAAAACAAAATTAGTAAACACTTCACTCCACTCTCTACACACAACCGAGTACGCGAAAACTTAGAACTGTAATGGCTCTTCCGACTGTCCAACACGCCCCTGAACTAGACCTGCATTTCATTAAGTTCTTATTTAATCATTAAATAACATTTTTAGAAGGTTGTGACCTAAATGTATGAATTTGGATTAATTAGAGTGATCAAACGCCCAATGACAAATCAATTCAAAACAATAAATCATAAATCTAAAGGTGGAAAAAAAAGTTTTTTTTTCTTTGAAAGGTTCAACTTAAAATTAACAAATAAGATTTTAAGTTATTTTTAATAATATAATAAATAATAATACATTTATTATTAAACATAAAAATACAAAGATCTTTATATATTATTTTTATTTATATTATAGTGCTTGTTATGACTAAAATAGTAAAAGAGTGTTTCATATATTGGCGTTAGGTAGCACTGTAGGAAAGAAGAGCTAGTGCCACCTATCCACAAATTTAATAACTATTAGTTCGAGACAACGCAAACGATAGATTACTTGGTAAATATCAACTGACATGGTTTGCAAATTATGAAAGAAAACTTATACAGTTTTTACTATGGATTTAATGTGAACTTTTTAAACAAACGGTGACAATGTATACGTAACAAAATTTAAATAGTCTACGATATATTTATAAAATGAAAGTCTGGACCCGATAATCGACCATGGTCAATTGGTCATTATTAATTCATTCTTTGGATGATAGTTCAATGACATAGCATCAAAGACCATAGAATATACAAGTTATGTGCAAACTTACTTACAGGAATGACAAATTAGAAAAAAAAATTGTTGACCAAATACTTTTATTCATAAATTTTCTTTCTTTTTTTTTCTTTTTTTTTCAAATGATAAACACACACAATAGATTAACATGAATAAGTTTAAATATATTTAAAAACAAAATCATAAATACCTTAGTGGTTTAGTATGTTTTTAAGTTGGTTCAGAAGATTTAAGTGACAATCTGTGAGATAAGTGAAACTGAATGAGATTCCAACATTTTATCATTATCTTGCTTAAACTATGAGGAAGTAATAATCAAGAAAGAAGACAAGATGCTTATCATAAAGTCGGTTTCTAAGATCAAATTTCCCAAGTTTCATTGTTGAAAACTCTTGTTCCCATGATTATGAAGGTGCACACATTGCCATATATTTTTGTACATGATTTACCAAGTTTGGAAATGTTTATTTATTCTGACATGGTTTAATAAAAATATAATTTCGTTGCGTTTAAAAAAAAGCCACTTTCACAACGCAAGACATTTTAATTATATATCTCCCATGGGGCGGGTTGAACACACCGGTGGGTCGTATCTGACCCAGGGGACGTAGTTTGCCCATTCCTGGCATAGACGCTCAAAACCGAGGGTTCTTGGTTCGATCACTATGTCCGGGTGGTACAATTGAATTACATTAGAAAGTTTGGTCAGGTTTTACCAATGGTGTGTTAGGGATATATTTAAGGAGTGTAAAATTGAAAGTTTGCTTGGATGTCAAGCCGAATACTACTAATAGGCCTATGCCGTGAGCTTATCATAACAAAAATTTTATCGAAAATTATTTATATTAATTACCAAGTGTGTGTGACCACTCAAAAATTTTAGTTCGAGTAGTATTTCGGTAGCTGCTTTAATTCGAATTGAAGATTATTATTTTTTTTACAAAGCTCAACAAATTTGATTAGGGCCTACTCAGAATTTTCAATTTTTCTTCCCAAAAAATTCAAGGTTTAATTAATTTTATTCAATTTTAAAATATAATTTCATAGCAAATAGAGTCTCTCAATATTACCTTTTGATTGATTAAAAAACTATACAATTATATTAAATATATTTAAAAATCTGAATTTGTTTGATAATCATTTATTTCCACAAAAAAAATCGGAAAAATTGATGTTTGTGGTCTACTTATTTTATATAAGTTCAACCATAAATATTTATAGTAGCTACAAATATATTGTTCAGTATTAATCTAACTAAAAAAACTCGATGTTTTCATTCAAACTCGAATCGAAGTGACAAATGCCTACTCGCACACTCTTATTAATTACTATTAATAGATAAAGTCGTTTTTTGAAATATGAGAGCATTCCAACACAAGTTTACTAACGAAATCTTTTAATAGATAGGTTCCAACACAAGTTTACTAATGAGTCATGACATTTTTTAATAGATAGGTTCCAACACAAGTTTACTAATGGGTCATGACATTTTTTTAATAGATAGGTTCCAACACAAGTTTACTAATGAGTCATGACATTTATTAATAGATAGGTTCCAACACAAATTTACTAACGACATTTTTTAATAGATAAGTTCCAACACAAATTTACTAACGACATTTTTTAATAGATAAAAATGTCTACGGTAGCTTAGAATAAATTATTTTTCTATTATCTTTTAGCACATCACAATAGCCACAGGTGTGGTGAATGAGAGGTGAAATTCACTACACCATGTAAAATTTGAGAAATTAGTTTGCCCAATCGAACATTTAAAACAACACACACTGTTTGAACAAGTTTATTCAAAATAATTTGACTACTCAGTTACAAACTTCCTCAGACGAAAATGATGAGAATTGTTTATATTGAAAAGTAAGACAGTATATTGTGAAATTTGACGATCCTTCTGCTACAAGTTATAAACTGTCAGTAAAAAGTTTATTTTACTGTGAGAGCTGGCAATTTAAAATTCGCCACACTTTTATTACGGCCAATTCACCACTTGTGGCGATTGGCAACAGGGTTGCCCACCTCAGCCATGGACCATTCGTCCCATAATATCTTTTCATATTATCATGTTCTCAAATGACTCGAGTCGCAAATGGCTACAGTAGTAAAAGAAAAATTTTATTCTTAAAATAAACATAAGTACACTAGGAACTCGTTTATCCAATTTTTATAGGACTAGGTCCAATCCGGATGGTTAAATTTCGAAAAACCCGTAATTTTGGGAATTTTCACTGTAAAGAATGCAAAAATTGGAGCACGCAAGTTGTCGTGGAACATATGGAACTATAAATCTAGTATTTACTTATTTAAATCATATCTTAAACATTGAGCCGTTAGTGGCTCATTTAGTAAACAAAATAAATTTTGGGCCAGTTTCATATTGCCTGAAATGCGAGTCGATACTAAATACAGGAAATAAACACGCGGCTAGAGAATCTCTCTTTCAAACTACACACGGTTGAAAACATTATCCTCCCCAACTACGTATATGCCTACGTGTCATTTTCTCATGCGTACTAAGTAAAATGTTAATGGCTTTAGTGTAGTTTGATATCGATTGGTTCTTTGTTTATCTCTTGTTAACTTTGTATTTTTTTTAGTTATAGGTCTATTTTATGTTTAGTTCATCTAGAGTCTAATCAAATGATTTATCAGATTTGCCATTATTTCTTCAGATTTTCTAGGAAGGAATTCTCATTTTTCCAGATATTTCATGGCGTTGTATATATTAGAGAGGAATTAAATTTCATATATTATTATTATTATTATTATTATTATTATTATTATTATTATTATTATTATTATTATTATTATTATTAGCACCGTTTGGGTTGTACGAACTTACGCTAATGTGAAATGATAAGGTGATTGTGAGATGAAATGGAGGACCTACAGTTTAACGTGGGATCCGAACCACGGTGGAGGCCTGGCATTCCTCACATTCACAAGTTGTGATTAATAAACGTCTTGTCAGAGGTGAAGGAAGGGTTTGGCAATCAGATAAATCTGTGCCGGGACTGAGGATTGAACCCCGGACCCCCCAGCACAGAAGTCTGACACCTTACCCTTAGGCCACCAAGTCACCAAATTTCATGTATATATATATTTAAATATAAAATGGACTATTGTGACGTTATGAAATCGGGTTTTAGAGCAATACGATTTGACCTTGATGGAAACATGTATGCAGTAATTGCATTACCCAATGCTTAGAGGGGAAAAAACGGGGGTAAGTTTAGTCCAAAGAATTATAACTCAACAACAGTGGGTGTTTTCAACTGGCCTACATGATATTAAAGAGGCGGGAACGAGCAATAGGGGTATATATATATTTACACACACATGGACGCCCATAAATGGACGATAAAGGGGGGTCCACATCTGCAATATTTTTTTTTTTTTTTGTAAATTTTTTTGAAAAAATATAATTGTGTATTTGTGAGTTAGATTCCATTTGATATTAATAAATTTAAATAATCAATATTTGAGTTTGAGATAAAAATGATAAAATATAGATTTCCTACCATTCCCTCTTAAACAGTTATCTTTTCATTTTGTTTTGTTCAATAAACTTTTGAAAATATAATTATTATTTTCAATGGGTTCAGCTACAACTACTTTTTTTTTTTTTTCAGAAACTTTTTTGTTTCATAAATTGGCTCTTTAAACACATGTATCTAGCTTGGAATTATGTTCATATTATCCAAAATTATCTTCCACAAGGTGACAGGGAGACCGAGGTTCGAATCTTGGTCGGGTGTACTGAGGGTGAGTTTTCCACTCTCCCTCTACGCAAATATGGGTACACTTCCTCTAAATTCAACCTTTTTCATCCCTAACTATAAAAAAAGCTTTGTTCAAAATACATTCATTAGTTAAAAGGCTACCATGGAATCATAAAACAAATATGCATTCGGAAAACGTGTCTACACCCAATATCATCTCTCAGGTAATTGCAGGTCTTATGGAGAATATATTTATCTTCTCTCTCACTTGGTTAGCTGTTGCCAAATCTCCTCGCTCTCAGTTACGTCTGAAGGTGGTGTGCCGGGGTAAGAAGGAACTACTGGCAACCTCGACCAACCACCGTTGCGAAACTTGTCTTATATTTAAGGGGAGATTGATCACACAAAAACGATAGAATGACAACGCTGTCTCCCCAATAGTAACCATGCAGTTCCCTCAGCGATGATATCCAGTATAGTGGCTCAAATAACATTTCCCTTTTATAATAAAATTGTTCTGTAAATATGACCATCGTGAAACTCTCGCCAGAAATGATACCCTGCAATAAACGGCCACGCCACAAGTAAAAAAACATGACAAACAACTTTGCTTCCATTAATATTTTCAAAAAAACATTTACAAATTACTTTTCGGAGTGTCTAGCATGTCATCAGACGATTGATTTATTTTTAGCTCGTTATTTTGTTGCGCGAGTAATGTAGACATTTAATTTGATGCCGACAGAGAAATAGGTTTAGAAATTAATGAGCGCTGAAATGACTAACGGGTGAGAGAAGGGAAAAAATACGCTCTATTTCAGTGGCTTTCAATAGGCTGCCCACGGGACAAGTACGGCTCGAGAAGTATGTCAATCTGGCCCTGGGTTAGTAATTAAACTAATATATATTCATCACAGCAACACTGTTTTACACCGTACCTTTATAGATTTCTTGATACCCACTTTGGTGGCCACGTGGTCTAACGCGCTACTCTCATGTTAGAGCCTGCCAATTACGGGGAGATCAAGGTTCGAGTCTCGCGAGGCAGTACTGCCAGTGGTTTTTCCAAAATGGCTTTCCACTCTCCCTCTACGCGAACGTGGGCACACTGACTATAAATATGACCTTTATAATTAATAAAATGATTAGCGTAGTTAGTACGTAAGCGTATAACCCGAACGGTTAGGCCTACTAAAATGTAGTGCTAAAATAAAATCTTGGTAACTAAAGTAAGGTTTATTCTATAATTTATATATAAGCTTTTGTAAATTGTAAAATTAAAATAATGTTTATAATATTATGAAGTACTTCGTTTTCGTTTTGAGTAGTAAATTTATCAATTTAAGTTTTCACATTCTCTGGCCCAGTTATGTAATGAGGATGTTGTAGTACGTGAGGTAGTAGAGGAAGCCGGGCTGAGATAGTATGGTCATGTAATGAGGTTGTTGGAGTACATGAGATAGTAGAGGAAGCAAGACTGAGATGGTATGGTCATGTAATGAGGTTGTTGGAGTACATGAGAGAGTAGAGGAAGCAAGGGTGAGATGGTATGGTCATGTAATGAGGATGTTGGAGTACATGAGATAGTAGAGGAAGCAAGACTGAGATGGTATGGACATGTAATGAGGATGTTGGAGTACATGAGATAGTAGAGGAAGCAAGACTGAGATGGTATGGACATGTAATGAGGATGTTGGAGTACATGAGATAGTAGAGGAAGCAAGACTGAGATGGTATGGACATGTAATGAGGATGTTGGAGTACATGAGATAGTAGAGGAAGCAAGACTGAGATGGTATGGACATGTAATGAGGATGTTGGAGTACATGAGATAGTAGAGGAAGCAAGACTGAGATGGTATGGACATGTAATGAGGATGTTGGAGTACATGAGATAGTAGAGGAAGCAAGACTGAGATGGTATGGACATGTAATGAGGATGTTGGAGTACATGAGATAGTAGAGGAAGCAAGACTGAGATGGTATGGACATGTAATGAGGATGTTGGAGTACATGAGATAGTAGAGGAAGCAAGACTGAGATGGTATGGACATGTAATGAGGATGTTGGAGTACATGAGATAGTAGAGGAAGCAAGACTGAGATGGTATGGACATGTAATGAGGATGTTGGAGTACATGAGATAGTAGAGGAAGCAAGACTGAGATGGTATGGACATGTAATGAGGATGTTGGAGTACATGAGATAGTAGAGGAAGCAAGACTGAGATGGTATGGACATGTAATGAGGATGTTGGAGTACATGAGATAGTAGAGGAAGCAAGACTGAGATGGTATGGACATGTAATGAGGATGTTGGAGTACATGAGATAGTAGAGGAAGCAAGACTGAGATGGTATGGACATGTAATGAGGATGTTGGAGTACATGAGATAGTAGAGGAAGCAAGGGTGAGATGGTATGGTCATGTAATGAGGATGAAGAAAAAGAGGATGCCCAATAAAATGATGATAATGAAATATGTAGGGAAAAGACCGCAAGGGAGGCCAAGAAAGAGACGGGAGGAACCGATAGCAGAAAGTGTGCAGGTGAGAGGATAAGAATAGAAGCAGTTAAAGGAGAAAAAATTGAGGCACTTTACTAAACTGACCCGGCCACAGTCTGGGAATAGTTGATGGTGATGATGAGGAGGAGGAGGAAGAAGAGTCACATTCGCATGAACATTATATAAGTAATTTATATTAATTGAATCAAGTACGCAGGATTAGCATCACGCTCGTTTGGTTTGTCGGTGATGAGGTCAGGATTCAAATTCCGACCGTAATATCTGGAAAGGAGGGGGTGGAGGTTTATTTTCCTAAACAGTTTTCACCTTTCCCTCAACACAAATTAAAGTGCCTTTCCTCCTAACTATACCTATCCCACAGGAAATAAATACGCATAGCCTGTACAGATATTAAGATCCTTTGAAAATAATACAGTATAGGCTGTATAACGTCTATAATTCGGACTAATTAGGGATCGACACAGTACAGATTATAGATTTGATTGGATTTTCAAAAAATACAGTACCTATACAAAAAAAAAGGATAATTACGGAACTCAGTGTAGGCCTAAATGTAGAAACATTTTCACTTTATTTAAAAAATGAACTTGCAGATATTTTTTTGTTGCTATGTATCACAAATTCTGAAGGAACATAATATAATAAGGTAAAAATCTAACAACGAAAACTTCTGGCCAATTTTTTTTTAACAAAGGTTAAAGGTTTAAGTGCTTTTTTTCGTAGGCCATGTCTCTGGATATTTTGATAAATAATATTTCTTCTTGGCGACCCGGATTTTCGACGATCCGGATATTTGACGTCCGAATTATCGACGCTATACTGTAATTTAAAAACTAGTATGTGAGCTCTTGTAGGTTATCCAGGGCTCTCGAAGGTCTCAAAAATAAAAATTGAGGTCAAACCTATACAAAATTTTGTAAACCCCTGGTTTGAGGCGTCACTCTCACAATAGACTGGACTGTCGGTGACCGGGGAGATCGAAGCTCGAATCCTCGTGAAGATATTTTTTCCGTAAATGAGTTTCCGCTCGCTCGCTCTCTCTCTCTCTCTCTCTCTCTCTCAACGCAAATGTGAGACAGACAGACAGACAGACAGACAGACAAAGGGTCAGGCAGAAATGTAAGATTCACTTTTTTGAGTTTAAGGGCACATAAAAAGTGAAGATTCATCATAGTCTGGCGATAGAAAATGTTCGCGGTTGCGATACATTATATTTTGATAGCGTGAAAAGGAGCTAAAGATTAGTAACTTTTATAAACAGGAATAAAAAATAACTCCATGGTGTGAGTCCGTAAGCGAACTACACCGACCGAGCGGCCGCCACCATCAGTGCTGATAGTGCCAACATTTGTGGATAGAGGGTGTCATGTGGTCAGCACAACGCGCCCTTCAGACATTAATCTCAGTTTTTTCCTAAACCGAAGCTGCTTCTTCTTTGTTATCTCCTCATTTGTCCTCACGAGGCCGAGGCCCACTACCTCACAGATAAATTTAGGAAGTGGCGAGGATTGAACCCGGGACTTCTGGGAGCTGTAGCAAAGAGTTCTGACCGCTAGACCAATCAGAGGCGGTAAAAAAATAAACAGGAATAAAACAAACAAAAATATCGTATATTATTTTATTTACTCAACTTACAAAACTATTTTTTTTTGTATAAAAAATAACATTTAACCATTGACATTTAGTGGTTCTGTGATGTGATAAATATCTGTAAAAACAAAATAATTAAGAATTCGAACCATAAAATATGCTTGTCACGCATAGCTCAGCCATGCAGAGATGCAACATTCATGGTCTGGACTCGTTTGATCGACTTTTTCTATCACTAAAAACCCGAGATTTCCGACACCTTCCGCTTCTTTGAAGTGCTTTTTTTTTTTTTGTAGCACATTCAAAACAAGATTCCTCTTTTTTCTAAACAAAACTTTTTCCATTAAATTTATTTTAGGTGCATTTACTCAACAGGCTGATTGATCAACACACGACTTACAAACTAGCCTAATTTATAGGATAGATACAACACCTAATACCACGGCCGACAATTCACCAATATAAATTCTCGACC
>CABFWB010001202.1:127105-142813 GCA_902151455.1 Timema bartmani
AAATTTTTTCTGTCTGTTTGAAGCAAAAAAAAAAAAGAAAAGAAAAAAAGCGTTGCTCGGGGTAACCATGCAATGGTTACTTCTTCAGGTAAAAGTATAAAAATAAATTTAGAAAGGAAATGTAATAATCCTCCTTTTCTCTCGTTTTAATAATGACCGTTTGTGATCCTTAAGTATGCGTTTAATTAGACGAAGTTAAATTTTCATATTTAATTTTATTACGAATTAATTTGTGGCAGATTTAAATTCAATTCTTTGTATTTCAACCAATTTCAAGTAATTTATAATTTTATTAAATCATTGAACGAAGTAGTAAGTGAAGTATATGTATTGTTTTGACATGGATTATGAGCAAATAAACTATTAAAAAAACTCTTTATAGAATATAAAAAGATCATACATGTTTTAACTATGTATTATCTGGGTTTTTTAAAATCCATACCACATTATATGTTTCAAAAAAGTCCATAATTGTTTAAAAAAAAAGGGGGGGGGACTTTAAAACCGTTTGACTTACCCTACAATTAATGAGAAAAGTACAGTAACCCCTTTCTGACCCCTCCGTTTCTACGAGTTTCCAGGCGGTCTATATTTTTCTGAGAGAGAGTATACACAAAGGGTAATGAACTAACGTGACCCTGCGGTGAAGTACAGGACTGTACTGTATATGGTCAAACTGAGATCGAAATTAATAATTATATATACACAAAGTACGAAACAGTGTTCACTTCCTTGAGAAAAACTGAACCCGTTCACCCCACTCCTCTCCCCACCCAACTTCCCCCTCTTTTTTCATCATTCCTTCATTTCTTGTACACAGCTGTTATCGTTAGTAGATTAGTAACTACAAAAATTGAGCTGAAATGAGATTATAATACATTTATATCAAAAGATATATTTAAAGAAATATATTGTTGTAACTTTGTTGTTGTAATTATGATAAAAAAATGTATCTTTCTCCAACCGCCCATCATAATTCATTGCCCCCTTTTAAGAGAGAAATCTTTTTTCGTTTGGTTGGATTGCCTTGGGAAGAACCATTGAGATAATATATATATATATTGTAATGATATTGATTTGGACCGCTCTCATATATTTAAAAAGTCATGGATGAAGGTATTTTTCTATAAAGTATCGTATGTAAATTATCCTTTTAAGACTTCATCCATGGAGAATCACGTGCTTTTCAGGAATAATCTAGAAGAATTGCACCATTAAAACTTATTTTTTGTTTCAAAATTTAACTCCATAGTATTTACTAAACAATCAAGAGACGACAGCTCCCTATACCCAATAGGAAGCTAGCCTTCAAGACACCTGTCGCAGGAACGCTTTTGATTTGTTGGTTTTGACACTGGTCACGAGAGGTCCAAGGGGCAAGGGGTATGTCATATATAAGCTGCTTGTGCGTATGAATATATCGAGTAGTCACATAAATCTACAGAGTGCCGGCGACATAAACCTAGAGAACGTGTAAAATCACGACAGTACATAATTTGTACTTCAAGTAAAATTGTATAAGAATATATAATCACTCAAATAAATCGTGTGCAACATCAACAGTTGTATTTACTAAAGTCAATAAACCTAAACATCATTTTATATATATATATATAATTAAATAGCCTACATTGACAATATTAGCTTTCAAAACTGATAGCTGAAAAACTTATGTATTGGCGAATCGATACGTGAAAGTAGATCTAATAACATATTTTGTCAGATAAAGTTCTTGCAGTATCGATCCCTGCCCCACGCAAGTAGCTTACTAAGTAAATAGTTCTTTAACTTGATCATTTTAGTTGTTCCCTTGAATAATTTTACTTTGATGTGATTTAACTTATAAATTATGGCAAATCAATGATAAGATTTGTTAGCTTGTTTCTTTACATCTATTTTTGTTTCTTCTTTTATAAATAAAACGATACGGATTTTTTTTATTTGAGGTATTTAAGGTGCACTTTCTGAGTTGACTGATTATTTCAGCACACGACTTATAAACTAACTTAAACCTATATAAGACACAACACCCAGCCCTCACCCCCACCCCCCACCCCCCACCCCCAAGCCATTAATTCATCACTGTGAAAGGGGAAATTCACATTTCAACAATCATAAATTCTATGCCATGCCATGCCGGCAATCTAACCCAGGACTCTCAGCTCAATGGACAGACACGTTACCGACTGAGCTAAGGTGTCGGATGATGTTGATAGTATATTAAAAATAATTCCCTTTGCTATTTTTCATATATTAAATCAAATTCATTCGCGACACCATTTTATTTAAAATGTATCCAAGAATAATATAATACAAATCATTCTTATATTTTATTAGATTTTAAATATTTAATTTCACTAAATACTTAATATTTGTTGGATTAATCTAAGGACTAGTAAATATGAGCGTAATAAAAATTATATGAACCATAATTTATCAATAAAATAAAATTTTGATCAAACCCAACTGGAATTTGAATCATTTTAATTGTGACCTTAAGGGAAAAGGTCAATCACTTTATCACTTAACTAGCCCAGAGTATAATTTCCAAAATGAAAGGTCTAATATGCAATAGCTTTCACCTACATTTAAAAAAATAAATTACTTGTTTAGGATGAATTTAAACGTTCTCAGATTTTTTTGAAAATATATTTTAAAAAAGATTAAATATTCTCACCTTCATCATGGCGTACTTCTTGATATACCTGTCATCGCCTCCAAATGCCAAGCAGTTGGCAACACTTGCCAATATCGCAAGGGCGACCAAAGTGTTCATTTTAACCCTGAAAACAAAACAAAAATATCGTTTTATCCGACTGAATAATCTGACTAGAATTTCTTCGAATCTACTTCATTTTGTTTTTCGAATTAGAATCTCGAATAGGAATCTTAATTTTAGCTACAAATATCAAAACTTGAATTTGAATCTCTAAAAACATGATAAGCACCTAATATTTACGTTTCCAAATTGGTGATATGTTTCTACATTTGGATTTTGCTATCAATTCTTACGTTGATGTAAAATTATTTTTTTTAGCACCACGTCTAACTACCCGTTCTGTTTATACGCTTATGTTCTAATTACGATAATGGTTTTAGGCATTATGGAGGTTATATTTAGAGGAAGTGTACCCGAATTTACATGGGGGGAGAACGGAAAACATCCTTCGGTCCACCCGGCCGAGATTCTAACCTCGTATCCCTCCATCATCGGCAGTCTAGTGTACTGCGAGGGTAGCGCCTAACACCATGCGGCCACCAAAGCGGGTCTTAGCTCATTTTCCCTTCCAGCACTCCTTAAGTGGTAAACTGATAGACCAGCCAGTTTTGTCTTATAACAACGTTTGTTTAAAAAAAAAAATTCAAATCTGTAATATTCTTTAAGAGTTGAGGATTCGGTTATTAAAAAATACCTATAATTTAATACAACCTTAATAACGACTTATGTTTTATACAGGGTTATTAAGATCTCCAGGTAAAAAAATATACTTGTTGTAGGGGGTGACAAGGCAAATATTTCCACGCGATGAACTTGGGATTGGTGACGACAAATAGGCGGCGCTACGAGACGTCAAAGTTGGCGCTGTATGTACCTGAGAGGAGGAGGAGGGGGGAGGGGCTGTAAGAAACTCATCAATCTTCAGCACATGACAATGAATGCCTCCGATTTCAGGAAACGTACCTCCATGTTGACAGCCAACAGTGTAACAACGCCGCTTTTCTATGCTGGCACCATCGTGTGTGTGTCAAGAGAGGGAGTGGTGTGGGTGGATGCATGTGTTGGTTTGCGTGACGTGCAGCATGTGTTGCCTACCCCCAAGGTACACACAGGGCCAACTTTGACGTCTAATAGAACCGCCAATTTACCTGGAGATCTGAATAATCCTATGTATAGTCAAAGATTCAATCTGTTAAAAAAAAAACTGCTTCGGTGGCTGCATGGTTTAAGGCTTATGGTGTAATAAGTGTGGTTTCCCCTAAATGGTTTTTCCACCCTCCCTCCACAAAAATGCGGATACACCTTGTCTAAATTCAACCTTCCTCATCTCTAACACATTAGAGTAATTAGTACATAGGTGTACAGCACGAACGGGTATTAAGACGTAATGCTAAAAAATCTGTTAAATTTGTGACGACGCGCCTTGAAACGCCAATAATAATAATAATAATAATAATAATAATAATAATAATAATAATAATAATAAATGTTAAACCTTAGGGGAAAAGGTGAGAAAGGTGATATTTTAATAAATTGCTTCAACATTCACTTCGAGAGAGAGTGGGTAAAAAAACACTACACAGGCTGGCTACTATACATTTATTTAAAAAATGTATTTATATTATCCCGAATCTTTTTCCAAAGTTATTTACAAGCGTGGTGTAACTCTTTCATCATCCACAAGAGAATCATTATATATAATTTGATCTTGTCTGAACAATTATTCTTACGGGACATCATTATATCTACCAGGAAAACAAAATAAATACGGTGATGTTGGAAATTATAGTAGGATTGCGTTAAGAAGGAACTTTCAGAAAATTTAGACATGTTTTCTCACCGTCAAAACTGATAATATTTTACTATAAACCCCCTATTATTAGTGTTATTTTATAGGTATTGACAATATATATCAAAAGTTACAGCTGCGGGTCACATTATTTGACATATGAACACGTGAAAGTAGATCTAGTAGCTTTTTTCCAGGTGTTAGAAAAGGATCTTCCTATGAACGTTGGACTGTAATTTGTTCTCGCAACGTCACAGACGAGATTACTATACACAAACAATCTTCTTCTGTTGTAAAGAGAGTGGCCCCGTGGAAAAAAAACAACTTTTTAACAACAAGAGTACATTGTGTGGTACGTGAAGTTGTCTGCGAGAAGGAATTTACTTATTACCTTGATGGCCAATGTATCTTTTTTTTTCGTTATTCCAGGAAACATGTTCGTTTTACATGGCTTGGCACCTATTTCGTCTGGTTGTATCCCCGTCCAAAATAAAGTTTTGCCACGAGCATAGATTGGCGTAGAGCAGTGGTTTTGCAACCTTTATTTGGCCCCAATCGACTTATTCACTTACCAAAGCTCCCACGATCACCCATCGTCTCTACAATCTACTTTTTTTTTTAAATCTATATCCCTTTATATTTATTCCTTAAATTCAATATTTCCTTAAAGTCTTATGTCCTCATACATTTAGAAAAAAAAATGGAATAAATAACATTTACATTTTAATGCTAAATTATTTAACTTTCTAATAACTATCCCACCCACTTCGGTGGCCGCGCGGTCTAGCGCGCTAATCTCGCAGTAGACTAGACTGCCGATGACGGGGATATTGAGGTTCGAATCTCAATCGGGTGCTCTGAGGGGGTTCTTTCCGAAATGATTTTCCGCTCTACTTCCACGTAAAAGCGGGTACACTTCCAGACGTGGTGTTAAATTTCGGTAAATTTGGTCAAATTCAAATATTATTTTAGAGTAGGCTTACTTTAAATATTTGCGAGTTTCAAAGATTCAAAAAGATCGACTTTTAAGGGTGATATATTGATGTAGATTTCTTACGTGATCGACTGGAAATTGCCACGATATTGACCGGTGGATCCTGATATACTAATCGCCGATCCTCTGTCGTAGAATAAGGCGAGCATTCGTCTTTGGAATAAGATTTATGTCCCTGACTGGTTTTGTCCCCGATTTGTTATTTCAAGTCAAGGTCCTCATAAATTGTATTAGAGATACTTTTTTTTTAGATTTTTACGAATCTCGAATTTCTCGAATACCATGAAATTACAGGAATCGAGGACTCAAGAGTCCCATCTCTAATATATATAATGATAAAAAAATGTCCGAAATAATAAATTCTTGACGGTCGATCGAACAAAACAAAATAATCAAAACTCTAGATCGATCTCGGCCCGAATCTAATTCCGTCTTCCACACGCCATTATCTGCCCCCGCCCCCAGGTTCGAGATTGGCGTCCACCCGTGCGTGGCAAATACCTATGATCACACCTTTTGAGAGAGAGCCGCGCGCGAATACCAACCGACCTTCCGTCCGTCGACGATCAGTAAACCGGGTAATGTCGATGGAAAACAACCGGAGAGAATCCTCGAACAACGGGATTGATTGCTTCGCGCGGTCACGTGCTATGTGGGGGTTATAATGTGAACAAGTTATTATATCTGTACTTGTTTTACAATTGGAAAATGTTAATATTACCTACTTTTAATGTGTGTAACGGTTGCCGTATGGTCTAAGGCGTCACTCTCGTGTTAGACTGGCCTGCTGATGACGGGGAGATCGGGGTTTGAATCCCGTTTGGGTCTACTGAGAGTTTTTTTTAGTAAAATTGTTTCCCACTCTTCTCCCGCGCAAATGCAGGTATATTACAGCTAAAATGCCTCCTTCCTCACTCCTAATCTAATTAGAGCAGCTATCATATATGCGTCTAACCTGGACAAGTAGTAAGACGTGGTGATTAGAAAAAATGTCAAGTGGTAGATCTGGTGTCAAAACGGTAATGGAGAAATTGCATCTTTTTGTTTCACCGCATTGTGTATTTTGAAAATGTCTGATAAGTGATATCCTATATTTCTATATAAATATATTGAGAGTTTCACCCCCATCAGCCCTTAAATTGAATTCTAAAATATATGTCTACATTGCTAAGGGTACGATTGATGCTTTTGATACATACCCCGCCCCGCCCCTCCTCTCTCTTCCCTCCCCAATCGAACCTAAGTTACGTGCTTACATTTATAAAGTTGCGATTTATTCTTTTGATAAATTCCCTCTTCCCTAATCGAACCTAAGTTACGTGCTTACATTTATAAAGTTGCGATTTATTCTTTTGATAAATTCCCTCTTCCCTAATCGAACCTAAGTTACGTGCTTACATTTATAAAGTTACGATTTATTCTTTTGTTAGTCCCGCTCCCCAATCGAACCTAAGTTACGTGCCTGCGGATGGAGCATATTGTTCCACGTCCGCTGGAAGCGCGGCCCGAACTATATGAACGCGAAGGCGGAAGAAGGAATCTAAACTGGTTCTGAGGGCTAACGGCGAGGAAACGGAATGATTACACGAGTTTATTCCCATCCTTCCTTCTTTGTGTTCTAACAGATGGTCACATTCTGACCTCTTGGGGAAGGGAATAAACTTGGCTTGCGGGTCTTTTTCCGAGGTGTAAGGTTATGTTTTTTACCGGTCGAGTTGGATGTGTGCTCTGGTTCGCGTGTTTTGTTCTCGGAGGCCGTAGTTTGATCTCCAGTCATGTGTTACTATAAGTGTCTTCTTACCCCCTCTTCTCAACCTTTCAACCTTATAGTTTATTATTATTATTATTATTATTATTATTATTATTATTATTATTATTATTATTATTATTATTATTATTATTATTATTATTAGCACCGCGTCTTACTACCCGTTCGGGTTATACGCACTTACGATAATGTGTAATGGTAGGTTGATTGTGAGATTAAATGGAGGACCTACAGTTTAACGTGAAATCCGAACCACGGTGGAGGCCTGGAATTCCTCACATTCACAAGTTGTGATTAATACCACGTCTTGTCAGAGGTGAAGGAAGGGTTTGGCAATCAGATAAATCTGTGCCGGGACCGAGGATTTAACCCCGGACCCCAGCACAGAAGTCTGACACCTTACCCCTGGATCGCCAGGTCACCCCTTATAGTTTATCATCCCATCTAACTCGTGTTTCCCTCAAAATCTCCTACCCTCTCTTACTCTTCCTGTCTTTTTTTTTTTAGATTTAAAATATTTTTAAGTCAGCGTTTGCCAGAGCTCAATGAAATAACTAAACGTGTTTTACGCTGACTAATGTAGTCCAATTTTACAGAAAGGCGTTTTTATAAAATACAAACTTTTTTTGCGGCCAACATTGATAACATTTTACTCCTTTATTAATGTTATTTTATATGTATTAATATTATATATTAAAAGTGAACTCTGTACATCGAATGATTTGGCGTATGAATACGTGAAAGTAGATCGAGTAACTTTTATATAAAAATGGGAGTGTATATTTCCTTTCCATTGTTGTGTTTAACTTACATTTTAAACACTAATATATTTAGAGCATACGGCTTACAAACTGAAAATATTTTTCCTATTACTACACACTTGGCACTAGAGTTGATAGCAGGACAATCCTATAAACAATATTTAGTAAATATTTTGGTCAGTATCATTGAGAATCGAACAAGTATCCCCTAGACTTGTGGTAGCTCAATCTAATTAATAATTAGGGAAGACCATAGAGTTACAATGTTTGCACCATTGATGATGAATGGTAGATTTTTTTTAGACCTAAACCGATCGATGTTTTCTCTTTTATGTATTCAAACTATTGATTGCTAAATTTTGTTTTATTAATAAATCGTATTTGCAATTTAATACAAAGTTTCGGCAATTTAAAATCATCATTCCAATATGTGTTCATTTTGATTTGAAATTTTATTGTCACTTACATGTTTAAATAAATATTAGAATAAAATATATGTTAGGACTTAGATATTGTCAATTACAAATTACAAAGATATGTGTTCAAACTATTTAATTTATAAAATTGAATATATTGAAGATAAATTTCACTATAATTAAAACCCTATACAAGTTGTTTGTACTCTAGGCATAGGCCTATCTGTTTTTTTCTTTCCATAACACACTTTGTATAATTAAGATATTTACCTTGACTCAATATTTGTTCATTATAAGAGTCAAATTGGTCAAATTAACATTCACAACATATTAAACAAACAATTATCAGACTAGTTTTAACGATAATGAGAAATAAAACTTATTAAAACAACAAGTTAAAAGTATGAAATATCAAAAATATATCTATTCAAAAGTTTTCTGATTTTGTTTATTATATAAAAGTTACAATACCCAAATTTCTGTTAAAAATTATTTTAATTTATCTAAGTCTTATCTGATTGATTGTCCCGTAACTCCTTTAGATGTTCCAGTTTATGGTGTAGATTTCTGGAATCTTGATTGGCCGACATGTTTCGGTACTCAAGTTATCCTACCATAATCATGGAGGTCATTAAATGATGGAACACGATTTGTTTCTACGACTCGTAGATGTTAACTATGTAATTAAATAATGGCTCTCTGAGTAAATATTTAAATTCGAAGGATTTAGTAAAGAAAGTTAACAGACCCCATATCCTTTATTAAATCAATAATTAATATATATTTATTTCATTTTGGACGGTTAAGGGGGTAGGAAATCATTTTTAATCTCTTGATAAACAAAGTTTTATTCTAAAACATACATTGTTGGAGACTTCCTTTTAACATTTTAATTATTATTAAAATGATTTTAACATGTTAATTGGAGTATTTAAGGTTTTAATAATAAATCAACTAAAAGCTCAATAATGGCTTAAGTTTTTGTATAAATCAGTGAAAATGGTTAATAAAGACCCCAACAATGCTCCAACAATGCTAATTGTTGAAATAACTACCAAACAAGAGTGTACAAGTGATTTCCCAACAAAAATACACATTATTAAAAATATTCCAAGCTCGCTTACACCCTCGGCTTACCTTGAAACGGTAGCAGTCTTACCTTGACTGATTATACTATGGGCATAGTGGAATCATGCAAGGTAAGCTTGCCATCTTTCAGAGTTAGAGAAGGGTGCACCTTTAAATTGTCGGCAAATAACAATCCGCCTGGTAACGTCCGCAAGAGGCATTTCAAAAGAAGTGTGAGAAAGAAGTCACCCACCTGAGTGTTCTGTCGATGGCGCGGCGGTGTGTACGTCTTCAAGTGCCACTGAACTTGAACTTGGATCACGGGCGAAGTTCTTCGGCGTTATATAGCCTCGGCGGGCAACCGCAAGGAGCGCCACTCGGCCTCCGTGCGACAGCGGTCTATGTAGTATCGGTTGTACGTGAGATATTCCTCCAATAAAATATACAGTCCGATTCTCTTAGAAAGATCCTTTTATAAAATACAAACACTTTTTAATGGTAAATAAGAATAAAATTATTATTAGTGTTGTTTAAATGATAACAGTGATAATTTATCAAACGTGACAGCATCAGATCACATGACTTGGCGTATGAATATGTTAAAGTGTATCTAGTAACTTTTCTAGAATCCACTTAAGCGTTTGAATGCGCTAAAGCGTCACTCTTGCAATATACTGGACTGTCGATGAAGGGTATATTAGGGTTCGAATCCCGATTGGGTGTACCAAGGGTGTTTTTTCCTAAGTAATTTTCCACTTTCCCTCCACGCATAATTTTCTCACATAACAGTTTCTTCATAAGGGGTGGTCCTTAGATTATGTAAAGGTTTTGGGGGGTGGGGAGAAGGGGAGGATTCACCATTTTTTTACGTTTCAACTTTTCTTACAAGAGGAGAGGGATCAAAATCCATCTCTGTAAAGTTTTCTTATCAATGTTTATGGTGAGGCAATATCTAAACACAATGTTTTTGTCAGAAAATAAATATATTAATTAAGAGCTCGAAATTTCATTACCGCACTAACAAAAGTACGCCACCTATCCCTACCTTGGGCTAATTCTATCCAGTCTATCTCACTAAACCCTATATCTCTCAGATCTATCCAAATGTTATCCTCCCATCTGTGCCTCGGTCTTCACACTGGGTTTACCATCCAATACCTTGAACGCGGTTCTAGAATCTCCCATCCTCGCTGCATGACCTGCCCACCGTAACCTGCGAGATTTGATTATCCTAACAATGTCTGGTGATGAATATAGGGTATGCAGCTCATAATTATGTAGCCTCCTCCAATCACCACTATCTTCATCCCGTTTTGGACCAAAATATTTCTAAGTACCTTGTTTTCGAATACTAAATTTATTTTCGTCATTTAAGTTAAGAGGCCACGTTTCGCAATCATAGAGAACAACCGGTAAAATTACGGCTTTGTATATTCTGAGTTTTACATTTCTTGACAGCAGGCGAAACCAGTTTAAATATAGTTCAATTATTAAAAAAATCTAATTCACCCAATCGTAAAAAATTACGTAAAATAGAAAGGGGATGGGGCTGAAATTATTTCGATCCCTTACGTGGGTGAAGGATATGGGCTCTAAGGTCAGGGGAAAAAAAGTCTTACGTAATTTAAGGACAGCCCCAAAGAAACAAAAACACGTGTTATGATAAACAACTCGCACTTTTAAGTTTACGTGATATTTCCCGGAATGTTGACCATTCAAGTACTAATCACACGCAATGTAGGCCTACCTATAACCGGCCTGAAGAGGGGTCGTGTTGTTTAACTCTGGAAGCCACAGCGACACTTATCTCCGAAAATGTTGCTGCTATTATTAATTACCATCCCACTACAATTTTTTTTTTAGCACCACGTCTTACTACCCGTTCGGATTATACGCTTATGTAATTGTTACGCCAATAATTTTATGGATCAGGAAGGTTTTTATGTATAAGAAGTGTACCAGAATTTGCGTGAAGGGAAAGTGGAAAACCACTTAGGGAGAAAACCACCTTCAGTAAACCCAACCGAGATTCGAACCTTGGTCTCCCCGTTAACGGCAGTCTAGTCTATTGAGAGAGTAGCGCCTTAGAATATGCGGCCACCGAAGCAGTTTTTTCAAGTATTATGTGAATATAGCATCTCAGATCACTTAGCCACGGCTATCAGTGATGCTTGTTGTAAGTAAGCTGTGAGCCTATCACCTTAGACCACTCAGCCACCGCAGCCAGTGATGTAAGGTCATATGTAATTCTACACATTCATAGTTATACATCTCTGTTTATCTCTCAGGCCACTTTCAACAAGGGAGAAAAAAAAAGGCTTTTCTAGTTAGACGTATATCTGTCGATGTAAAGTATACGATAAAGCGTTAATGAGGTGGTAGAGTTGCTCCAAAATGTCATGACCTGGGCTACATTGTTTATGACGTCATATAATTATTTATTCTAAACTTCAATTCAATGCTAAAGAATATACAAACATGTATGGAGTTCTTTATTCCAGGCAACAAACTATTTTCTTTGCTTCAAACAGAGAGAAAAAAAACTTTATCTTATCTATTACAACCCAGTTTTTAATACATTTTTAAAAAAAATTAAAAATTACAGCTTTTAGGTGTAAATGCTCGTGCACAGAGGCTATTAATATTTTTTTTAACCAGATCTCTACGTGAGGTAGATATCGCGCAACGCTCATGAAGACACAGACTCTTCATTTTATTAATAATAAATATATAATTGCATATTAAGCTCCGATCGACTTACAAACTTGTCGAATTCCTTACAATAACCCATTATCTGAATAGTAATGGCTATATTTCCATAACAATTTGTAGATTTTATGACATTTTATGACACTTTTAAAGGAATATTTGAAAGCCTAATATTTTTTAAGGTAATAAACATAAACTAATAGCTCTTTTATAAAACACGCGAACAAGAAATGTTTATCGCCTGGGGGAAAAAAATAATGCTGAGGAAGAGTGTCATTATTATGGTCAAGTGTCTTATTAATTAGATACAACTGGAGAAAAGTGATATTATTGAAACGGCACTGGAGTAAAACAGAAAAAAATTGGCAGTACATATTTTAAAATAGCATCGGTTATACATACACATCAAATTACGTTATCCCCTTACGGGATAAGCAATATGTTGTAAATATAGTTTAAAAAAACAACGCCGTACTTAATATATCATCAATAATAATCATGATAATAATGATAACCTTAATCGGTAACAATAATATATTTTTATTACTAAAATGTTGCCCGAAAGTAAGAGCCTTTGTAAAGTCAGCACTTATACATAGCGGTACAATAAAAGATTGAATATAAGCTAAGGTCTAATCTTCATAGAAAGGGCCATATCTGACTGCTAACAAAAGTTACTAGATCTACTTTCGCTTAGTCATAGGTCGTCATGTGATCTACAGCTGTACCTTTTGTTAGATATTATCAATACCTATAAAAATAACATTAATAATATAGTGTAGTAACATGTTATCGTCGACCTGGGTGTTCTTGTAGGTAAGTACTCGCCTCAGGACCCGATGCTTGTGAGTTCAAACCCAGCTGGTGTCAATGGATTTTTCTTGGGCGATAAAAATCCGTAGCACAACTTCCTTCGGAGGGGAAGTAAAGCCACCGGTCCCATTTCGATTGTGGCATATAAAATAACCCTGGAAGGTATGTTAAAATATCTTTCCCGGCTAAATCGGTAGGACCTTTCGTTCTCGCTAGTAGAAATTCTCGTATACTGATCTAACGAGTCGATTCAGAACGTGTACGTTAAATACCCCAAATAAATAAAGTAACATGTTATCAATGTTGGTCACCAAAAAACATGTTTGTATTTTCTAAAAAGTCATTTCTGACCAAATCCTACTGTAGTGTAACAAGCAATGGTAGTAGGTTCTTGACATCTTGCAACCACTATAGATCTTGTAGCTCGTGGGAACTCTGTACTCCCCTGAAGAAGGTGAGTGGACTGAACAGTAGTGAGATATACAATGAAGTCTTCTGTTGGACGTAATGAGTGCCATCTCATGTGTCTCTGAGTAGAACTAATCGGCCGGATTCCAGCGAGCGCCTATTGCCCCCTAGGTTTTTATTTCCTCTCTCCTCACGCGACTGTTAAAAACGACCCGCGACCTTCCTCGGAATTTGATGGGATAACTTTGAAGATGCATCGCACTGGTTTGATCGTCTTGGTTCGCCGATGCTATAATATTCGAGCAATTTTTTTAGCACCACGTCTTACTACCCGTTCAGGTT
Organism: Timema bartmani; assembly: GCA_902151455.1. Lineage (NCBI taxonomy): Eukaryota > Metazoa > Arthropoda > Insecta > Phasmatodea > Timematidae > Timema > Timema bartmani. The sequence continues at coordinate 140,893 of CABFWB010001202.1, forward strand.
ATACGCTTATGTGCTAACTATGCTAATGGTTTTAGGGGTTAGGGAGGTTATATTTATAAATATAGTGAGTGTACCCGCATTTGCGTGGAGGAAAAGTGGAAAACCCTTTTGTAAAATTCAGCCTCAGTATATCCAACTGAGATTCGAACCTCGCTCTTCCCGTCATCGGCAGTCTAGTCTCCTGCGAGAGTAGCACCTTAGACCATGCGGCCACCGAAGTGGGTGAGCAGTAGGCTAATTCATCAACGCTAGATACCAAGTGGATTTATTACTGGGCTGAGCTGTCCGTCAATAGGGGAACAAACAGGAGACGAGAAAAGTACATACACATTTGCACGAAGGGAGAGTGAGAAAAACATTTAAAGAAAAGCACCCTCAGTAGACTTGACCGGTATTTGAACCCCAATCTCCCTGTCATCGGCAGTCCAGTCTGTTGTGAGAGTGATGCCTTTGACGATCCGACCACCGATGCATGTTTTATCTCTTCTCGTTATCTTTCATGTTGGCTTTATATTCTCTCTCTTTCCTTATCTGTCTTTCTTTACTTCCATTCCCGTTTTCTTTGTTACCGACTTTGTTAGATTTTACATTTCGTCGTGGCATTTAAATTTAATGAAACCGTTATTCTTCGTCTTAGCTCTTCATCTTTAGCTGGAGTGTGCGAGAGTTATTTATTGACCGACCGCACTGCGAGAAATGGGATATATATCCTGGGTGTACTACGTTGAAGTTGAAAAAAAAAAAATTCAAGATCGTTTAGGTCTAGAAATATTTCAAGTTCGAAACCCGACGGGGTGAAAAGGTTTACTCTCAGTGTATGGTGCGAAAGAAGATATAACACGCGTGATACGATGTCCACCATATGTGTGGTCTCATGTGCTAATGGCTTCCCTCATGTGTTGAGCTCCTGTAAAACAAAACAAAACAAAACAAAATAAAAAAAAGTGTGAGTTTCTGTTGCGCATCGTGGTAGTTATAAATTTTTCCTAAAAACCACGAGAGAGAAAAAAACCCAACTAATTTAGGACGTTATATTTCTGCATTTATATTTTTTCACCTCTGTTTTTCATCTAACGACTATACTTGGAGAGTTACGAGGAGAAGTATAGTTTGACGAGCATGTACAGTCTAATTCAATTGGAAAAGACCTTTTAAAAAAAATAAAAACATATTTTTTCACGCCACACACCGAAAATATTTTACTATTAGTAGTGTTATGTTATAAGTATTGATAATATCTAGGCCAAATGTCGGCAATCTTTTTGGGTTTTGGTCAACTTAAGAGACATATCTAAGGTTCCACGATCATCCACCATTTCTTCATTCTATCTTTACCTATATTTTGTCCATACATCTTATATACTGTATAGTCCGTATTTCTAGTAGAATATTTATACAATAAATAAAATGATCAGTTTCATATTAAACTATTGGTTTTCTTATAACATTAGTTACATTCCCGGTTGTGACCGATCCAAGTAATATTGGTCATAATCAAATATTATTTGAAAGTTCTTTTGATACAATTGTGAGTGTAGAAGATTTAAAGATCGACTTTTAACGACGTTGAAGTTTCCTGTCTTGATCGACTGAAAATGTCCGTGAGATCGACTCGTCTCTCTTATATTTGAGGAGAAATTGATCACACGAAAACGAGAGAATGACAAAGCTGTTTCCCAATAGTAACCATGCAGTTATCTCAGAGATGATATCCAGTGTAGTTAATTGACGTTCTATTGTACTAATTTTTAACACAATGGGCTATTCACGGCTTTGTTTGAAGGGGTAAGGATGAGAAGGATAGTTTCAGAGGGTTTGTACCCGCACTTGCGTGGAGGTATAATTCTGAGACCACTGGGGGGGGAATAACACTCTTGGTACAGCTAGACCGAGATTCGAGTCTAGACCTCATCCCCCCCCC
>CABFWB010001202.1:145059-166387 GCA_902151455.1 Timema bartmani
GAAACAAGGTGAAAAGAAAAAGAAACAAGAAAGATGGGAGGCCCCGGTCGATCGAGTCGCCGGAGCCGGTCAGAGTACCTTAATAATACTCCGCCAGGGCTACTATGACAATTCCATATATAGCCCTGGCGTGAAAAGTGAAAACTAAAATAAAACAAAAGGGACTATCCCCGGCGGGCTATTTCTGCCCGTCCGGCGTTAAGAAACTAAAGGGAGGAAGAATAAATTAAATTATTACACCTGGCGCAGCGACTGGCGCTGCTCGCGACTCGCGGTCAGACTTAAACAGCAAAAAACAGGTAAGGACAAGGATCAAGGGACCAAGAAACATAAAAAACGGAAGGAGGGACATCGGGAGGAAGGGTATTGACAATAAAAACAGGAGGGACACGGACCCACCCTATCCGGGTTCAAAAACCGGCTAGGGCAAAGTTTAACAAGGTGGCCCTTGCCGTCGGTCGGCTTAAATGAATAAGTGCTCTACCAGGTTTACGTATGATATTATCACACGCAATCCTGGTGGGAAATGAAATAGAAGTTTTACCGGTGGGCTTTTTTAGCCCATCTGGTACTGATAGTCTGAAAAGGGGAGTAAAATATATATATTTTTGGTGTGGATATAATTTTGTAATTGCTGCCCACTCTCATAGGGCAGACAATTGAATATTGGACTGAAAAAGGGGCTATGGGTAAGCAAATTGTTGGGACCAGCTATAGGATGAGGGGGGGAAGCAGAAGGAGAACACAGTTTACACAGACGTAGGACTGGACAGGGACACTCCGGCCCCCAGTTTGAGGACCGGCAGGGACATATCAATTCTTTATTTTGGACAGAACAAACACAAGCAAAACAGTATAATAACATTTAACACTGAAAAAAGAATATTGAGCGTCTGGGTTACAACATTCGTAGCTCAGTTTTGTGGAAATATTAGTCAGTACTAATCTACCTTTGCCCAAGGGCAAGGCCGTAGCCAGCCAATAATTTCGCGGGGGGTTTGGTGGGCACATCCTCCAACTGCCAGAGACTAGAAAAAATTCTAAATATTGAACACCTCTAGAAGCTCTCTGAAGTGCTTTTTATGGTAACACAGCCCCTTAATTTGTATTTGTACCTTAATTTTGATATTGTTTGAACCATAAATAAAGCCATATATATTTTGTTTATAAAATTTCAGGGGGGGTTTAAACCCCCAAAAAAACCCTTTGACTACGGCCTTGCCCAATGGACACCCAAATGTACTAATCGTACATCCTTTCCGTGGAAAGTCGTTCCATGTCCCGATGATATGAGGTGATGGTGATAGTGAGTATGAGGGTGTGGAACCAGTGGAAACAGTTAAACCTAACTTAGGTCTAACTAACCAAACCTTGGTGACCGTTGAGGAAATTCCCCTATCAGGAATGAATACTCAAGGTATTAGCGGGGAAGCGAACCCGTGACCCTCGTAAGCTCGTGATCAGGTACACTGACCACAACACCATGGGGGCCGATTAATAATATATTTTAATGTTATCTAATGTTGACCAGAAAAATAAAATGTGTTTGTATTTTCTAAAAGATTATTTCTATCAAAATCTTACTTTACACGTTTGCGTCATTGTTTCTTTACCACCTTTAAATATTGTTTTTGTTAAAGTTGTTATTTTTTTTAAAACATGCAATTTGCGGTGGAACGAAATCACGAGGGAAATTAAGAATTCGCAAGGGGGGGGGGGAATGGACAAAAAAAGTGATTCCCAAGCAAAAAAAAACACAGTAAATTTTTTTTTATTTACATGTTTACTTACTTACATCTTTTTGTGTATCAAAATAAAATTTTAATTTAAAATCTCATCAACCATAAATATTGAAATTATATTTTTTCAAGGCCAAATTACTTTTATTTATCTGTAACCATATTATTAAGTCACTTCGGAGGTCAAACCCGTCTAAGGGCGTTGCCCTCGTAATGTACTAGACTGACGATGTCAGGGAGAAGGGGGTTTGAATCCTGGCCAGGTGTACTGAGGGTGTATTTTCCTAAATAATTTATCACTCTCTATATCTTCAAGCAAATGCGGGTACTATTTCTCTAAAACTATCCTTCCCCATACTTAATTCCATTACTGTAAAATTTTTGGACGGGTAAAACCCACAACATGAAAAAAAAAACTGTTCGTGTTTTCGGAATGGCTAGTTGGACAATAGTGGGAAAGAAGTTTTCTGATGAATCTTTTAAAGGGAATCCTAGCGGTGAAATATAATTTTAAGAATATTTCATGTGAACACATTTATAATTATATCCCTGAACTTTTGAATAAAACGGGAACAAGTGAAAAATACCTTTTGGGCATAAATTTATGTTTTTTTTCAATGCCATGTGAATGTTTGTTTTAACGACGTTGCTAATATGTGGAATTCGAAGCTATTTTGTGAAGCGGGTTGCATCTTAACTTGGCGCACCTAAGCAGTCTAAGCACTATTACACTTATGCACTAATATACAAAATAAAAAGAGAGGGAATTAAATGAGCAGTTCACCCTTCAAGGCATCTAGTTTATGGCGGGATCATGATCAACTTAACGATCAACTTAACGTTCACTTAACTTAAGAACTGTCCATGGGATAATTTTAACGATCCCGCTTTGGTGGACGTATGGTCTAAGGCGTTACTATTGCACTAGACTAGACCGGCAAATGACGGGGGAGATCAAGGTTCGATTCTTGGTCGGGTGTACTGAGGGTGCTTTTTTCCCAAATAGTTTTTCACTTTTCCTTCACGCAAATGCGGGTAGGTACGCTTCCTTTAAATATGACCTTACTAATCCCTAAAAACCGTTATCGTAATTAGTACATAAGCGTATTGCCCGGATGGGTAGTAAGACGCAGTGCTGAAAAAACCTTTCACGTCAAGTGTTACGAGCCGCGTCAACACGCCTATTTAGTTCATTTGTTTGTTCATGATATGGTGGTAGGAAGACGAATTCATCGGTATAGTTTGTCCGCGTCTCGCCAACTCTAAAACGTCGTTTTCTCTTGTTACACTTTATTTTGTGAATCCAGTAAAGCTTATATTTAAAGTACTTGTAGCATCATCAGCTCTAAATGCTTTGGTTTAGTTTTAGTGAAGTGAACAATCTCTTTCCAAGCAGTCCAAAATTCTTCGTATGAGTTTTGCTAGAAAGAAAGGGAGGAATGACGAGCAACACGCCCTCAGGAGGGAGAATATACGAGCTTTGTGGCCTCAAGAAGGGAGGAGAGACGAGTGACATGTCCTCAGGAGGGAGAAGATACGAGCTTTGTGGCCTCAAGAAGGGAGGAGAGACGAGTGACATGTCCTCAGGAGGGAGAATATACGAGCTTTGTGGCCTCAAGAAGGGAGGGGAGATGAGCGAGGTAGCCTGGGGAAAGGAGGAGGAAAAAAACTAACAAACAATAATGACCGAACAGCTGATGCTGTTGTAACTAGTTTTATTTTACTATTCTCATATATTTTATATGTTTTTTAGTTATTTATTTAAACAATTAAAAAAAGGGGGGGGCTTGCTTTGGGGCCTCTAATCCTCGGGGGACCCCTGTGAACACATTGCTTGCATAGGCCAAGAATCGGTCTCATTAAAAATGATATTCTTTTTTTGTTTCCTATTTTAGATAGACATATGTTTCTAACGACTTTTTTAATCTACATCCTGGGAGGAAGACTCCTACAGGCCATTTTCATAACAGACCCAATAATAATCTGACTGGTAGAAGATTGAAAAAAGGTTTAAAAAACTCAGACAATATAATAAAAATCAAATTTGTTTTTTGTTTTATGTTATATATTTAAAACTCGCCGAATAAAACGTAGCTACATTAAATCCTATATTGACTCCTAATTCCTTATTCCTATAATATTTCTGTATCAATTCTAATAAGTGCCCTTGTTTTTGCTCCCAAAAATATGGTAGCCCTGAGTACGAAGAAGATGCAATTATGAAATTGGTTACCGCTGTTAATGTATTCTAAAGAGACGTGCGTACAAAAATAATTACGTTAAATATAATCTCTTTTTTTCCATGTTGATACTCTCAGAAGATAATTTTGTTGAAACCGTTTCCTCATACCTTTGTGTGAACCTGTTTAACCGGAGTCCTTCTACACGGTTAACCACGCCACCGCTTACTTTTTTGCCTTTATTAATCTTTGCTCGTCAGAAGCAATTAAGAGAATAGTAATATAATTACACAAACTTAAAACACGGAATAAACTTAATTACCTATAATGCGTCGAAAGAAAAAAAATAATCGTTGGGCTTTGTTTGGAAACGGCCAACGTACCACACAACAATGGATATTGTTTATTTAATCTTCCTCTTCCGGGAGCAGTTTCATCTATTAATAAGTGTTAACCCGCCTCGGTGGCGTAGTTAGCTAACGCGCCAGTTTCATGTTGAACTAGACTGGCTGAGGATGGGGAGATCGAGGTTCGAATCTCGGTCAGGTTAACTGGGGGTTCCCCTAGATGTTTTTCCACTCTCCCTCCACGCAAATGCGGGTTCACTTTCTCTAAATTCAACCTTCCTTATTCCTAACCTATTAGCGTAATTGGTACTTACGCATATAGCCTGAACGGTTGATAAAACGCGGTGCTAAATAATAAAATAAATATTAATAATTATTAAAGCAAGCGTTGATTAATATACAGCATTTCTATCTTTCTTTCCTAAATAATTGAGCAATAAGGAAACGCAAAGTGTAGATAACAGTAAACGTTGGAAGAAATAGACCATAAGGCCTATTCTACACAAGCGGTTAAAACGCTAGTAACCGCACCTTTGAATGAAACCCTTGTTATCAAGTTAGAAAATAAGTTTACGTCTAGACCAGCGCTTTAACCGCTACATCTGGAGGCGTTAAAGCCGCCTAGCGGTAGAAACGCGAATCAAACTGCACCAGGCGTTAACAGGCAGTTGTGTCTCAATGTCACAACAAGTCTTTCAGCAGGAATAATAAGTACTCCTCCTCAAAATAGTATCACGTTTTGCAATATTTTCATTCACTAAACCAAGTAGTTCATCAAATGAAACCACAGACATTCTATAGTACAAAAAATAACTTCTCTAGGTACATTCTGTGATTCATAAACATAATATGAAACCGTTCTGTTGAGATCCGGTTCGATAATGTGGGGTGAGTCCACCAACGTCTATTTTTACGAGTTTTTTTTTTTTGCTAGTTTCCTTCAAACAAAATAAGTCCCGCAATACATCCGGCCTGTGCAATGTCCATTTTTTAAAACATTCTNTACCAATTCATTCTCCCTCCAATGATAGAGATGCCCTTCTTCAAGGCCATATTTAGTACCCGAATCCTACTGTTCAGTAGTATTTTTGTAGGATCAAAGGCCATCTAGTATGGAATTCCTACAACCGATCTAGAAGGCCTTTTATCTTACGAAAATACTACTATACAGTAGGATTCTGGTAAGAAATAAGGCCTTACAGAACTGGCTTCCTGCAAAAATCGGGGGGTATATAATGTTAGTGTGCGTGTATTAGGATTTAAAAAAATTGTTCGACAACTTAGATCAGTCGGAACGTGGTTATATACTGAGCTAAGGGTCAAGGGTTCGATTCCCGGGATGGCCAAAAAATTTATCGTTGACAATAGGTGGGTATACCCTTTCACAGTGATGTATTAACGTCTGGAGACTGGATGTTGTGTCTGTTCAAAATTTAGGTTAGTTTATAAGTCGTGTGCTGATATAATCAGACAGATTATAAAGTGCACGTTTATATAGGTACCTTAAATAAATGAGAGAACAAATAGTATTAAGTCGTTGGTAAACAGGCTTTAGAGAGTATAACTTTAAAAAAAAGTATTTTAAGACATACAATCTTAATTCCAAAAGCTTTATTGATGGTTACCATTTATTTTTTTGCAGATAAATATTTTGTTGGAAAAGATAACAAACGTATCTTTATCAATGCCAGCGTATTTTCAAATGCATGGACATTGTGTGACTTATAAATATCAATATATATAGTTTTTTCTAAAAAATAGTCAAGTCTAGTTTGAAATCAGGACATCTCTAGGTAACCCCCTTCCCCCTTCCCTGCAACCCGTCCTCATCACCCCATCCTAAACGCCGTCAGGCTTTCACGGATGTCTGAAGAGACGCGTACCGCTGTCCCTACGCGCCCGGACGCCCAAGGAAGGTCTTCGAGCGCCTCCTCCCGGTTCCTCGTCGAGCGAGCGTCGTAACCTGGGACCCACCCTCTTGGCGCGATGACGCCACACCCTGACGCCGTCTTGGCCGGACTCTCGCGGCCCCAGGAACTCCTCAAGGTTCAATTCTTCCTCCTCCCCCAGCTCCTCTTCTTCAACGACGTTATCCTCGTCCCACTGGGCATATTCGTCTCCCTCCGGGAGCTCGACCCGTTCTGGTTCCACCGCGGTGGTTGTGGTGGAGGACTGCCACCGCGACTCAGTAGGTTCATCACGCTGACATAACAATGTTATCCGATTAGAAACCTAACACTTCTTCTCAGATTACATTATGGTAGATGATTGCGTAAATCTTGGCGTGTCACAAAATTAGTGAAACCACCCACTTTGAGAATTGGGCAAATTTCTTCTACCCATTCCATCAACTGGCCTCTTCGCTTGATTATTTCAAGGAATTGGCAAAAATTGCATACACTCTAGACCATTTCAAGAACTTGTCAAAAATTGCAAACGCTCTTGACCATTTCAAGAACTTGTCAAAAATTGCATACACTCTAGATAATTTCAAGAACTTGTCAAAAATTGCATACACTCTTGACCATTTCAAGAACTTGTCAAAAATTGCATACACTCTTGATCATTTCAAGAAATTGTCAAAAATGTCATACACTCTTAGTCATTTCAAGAACAGGGCGAAAATCGCTCGCATGAACTTTTGACCATTTCTTGAGCTGGAAAAAAATCGCATGAAAGCTTGGCCATTTGGGATGTGGAGAGAGGGAAACATTTTAGCTAAAAAAAAACCTACCCTCAGGACATCCTATCAAGATTCGAGCCACGACCTCTTCAGCGTCACTGAGGGGTAAAAACCCAAAAGGCAAGACGAACTGACTCCTCGAAACCTGCACGTCCAACCGGTGAAGGTTCTGTGATCGTTCCTGCAAGAGTTATGTGAGCAGGTGACGCACCTGCTCAGCCCCTGGAGAGGCGTCGGACGTCGGGGGTACGCAGACGGGGCAGCTTACATCCGGTCTGCTGCAGAAATTTCTATCCACGCTAATCTTGTCGTTCANCAGACGGGGCAGCTTACATCCGGTCTGCTGCAGAAATTTCTATCCGCGCTAATCTTGTCGTTCAGGTAGGCCTCCAGTTCGGCGTTGAACGCCGGCCTCGCCACGTGGTTCGCCATGAACTCGTGAGCGCGGCGCGGTTTCGCGTGGAACACCCCCCTCAGCAGCAGGGATACCACCCCGCTGACCTGCAAAGACGGCGATGCCAACCGTTGGTAAAGGAAGGCGGTAGACTGATTTCCGTCTACTGAGCATGAGGCCGAAATTGATTGTCAGATGTTTAGGGGCCATCCATTAATCCCATAGTACATTTTCCTTACCTTTTCCACCCCTACCTCACCCTCTCAATGTAACACATCTCTGTCGGTAGCGTGTCTGTCTACTTAGCTCAGGGTCCCGGGTTCGTCTGGGCTAGCACCAGTTGTTCCATCACATGCACCATGTTTCCTATCTTTTACCCATATCTGCACTTCTTTGAATTCCCCTCTACATGTCTCTAGGATCACGTGAGGACTTTCGAGGGCTATAAATTGATATGTTTCGTCTGTATCGGTACTCATAATACCCCTGTAGACTACTTAGGTAAGCTAAGCGCTGCCACTAGGCTATCCTGCATTCAAAATTCTCTTTCGACTTATATCTATGCTTTGTTAAACTTTTCAAAATGAACCCTTCAGATTAAATATTAAATTCTAATTATTTATTGAAATCGAATTTAAAATCATATTTCTGAGGTCACTCTAATTCTGACAAATCACATCTTACTTTGTCTCGAGGCCACTAGATGGCGTTAGTATTTTTCTAGAAATTCTTCTTTCCATTTAAACGCCGCCATATTGAATATGGAATTAAATTAATTTTATAACTTAGATGCCGCCATATTGGGCGTGGATACTATGACTTACGTATTTGTGATACTGACGTACCAGTCATGGAAATTAGTTACTTGTTTATAATGATTATGTCAATTGAGATTAGTTATATTATTATTACCTTTTGTTATGAATCTGATGTGGGCAGTTTTTGTAGCTTTAACTCTCACTCTTTAACTATGGAATTGAGCTAGGATATTATAGTTTAAGTGATTCATTTACTTCTTCAATTATGGACGCATAGATTGAAGTCCATCCTCTTGCTCGTACTTAGTAATCCGGCTCTTTCCACTAAACTCTTTGTTTTTATGCAGGTGTATATATTTAATTATCATGTTTGTCTTATCAATAAAATGTTAATTTGTAGCTCACTTCCTTTTTGTACTCATTTTGGAGTTGGACGTTACAACTGCATTATTGAATATATGGTTGGCCAACTGGATATTGAGGGTGAGAAAATAGTTTAACAGTACAGTCCCGACAAGTGTAGTTAGCCCTGGCAACAAGCCACGAGCCCTCACTGCATTATTTGTTGTTTGGTTGGCCAAATGGAGTTTACTAGTGCACTCACGTCAAGTGGTGGCAGCCCACGAGACTCCACTGCATTATTGGTTGTGTGGTTGGACAAATGTTTAGTGAGTTAGAGGGAACAGTATACTAGTACAGTCTTGTCAAACGAAGCTTACCCCGGTAAACAACATACGAGCCACCTATTGTTCTAAGTTAAAATAACACCCCCTGCACCGCTATCTAAAATAAAAAAAAATATTGTAAACGTGTTGAATATTTGCCTGAGGGTGTTCCGCAAGATAAGTCTGGTCCTCGCGCAGCATGCGGAGTTTAAGGCGGTTGAGAGCGTCCTGCTGTTCGGACGTGAGGGCGCCACAATCGTACGCCCGCGCGTTGATGGGCGGGGCGCCGGCATGGGTTCTCGTAAGGCGCTATCTCTGGCTCGGACCCGTCCGCCATCTTGGATCTACCGACACGACCTAAAGTGCTGGCGTGGAGAGGACTATGAGGTGAACAGTTTCTAGGGAAACTTTTCAATAGGAATTTTTTCCAGGTGGAAAATTTTCCCGGAAAGAATTAAAGGAAAATTTTTCGGTATATTTACAAAAATGGGAAATTTTTCTAAAGTGGAGGCTTAAGAGCTTATTTTTTAGGGGCTGGGTTGGCCGAGGCGATGCTAGCTAGATCCAATAACAAAATTTGTTATCAAATATAAAAACAAAAAATATAATTGCCATTAGCAATTAAAATTTTAAGGTCTAGTTTTCAGACCATTAGAGCCCAGGGGAAGATGTATTAATATATGAGCGTAGATAAAGTAATTATTCTAATCACCTATCCCATGGTTTAGATGACTATATTATTTTTGACTTTTATAATGATCTAAAATTTACAAATTATATTGATATTAATAGGCCTATTATTAGATTATCCGTATTCTTGTTGTGTATATTAATACAAATATATATTCTTTAAAATCGTAACTCGATCAAGAAATCAATTCTGCAATGACAAAGCTGAAGCGTACTGTCCCCAAATTACTTCCTTCCTGAGTTTTAAGCTCGCGGCCATTTAACCGGGGAGTTATAATTATACAAGGTTACGCTCAACCTCCCCCCCCCCTCAAAAAAAAGTAGCCCTATTGATGAATGGTTTTCTGAATTGTCCGTTTGACAAAAGTAAATTTGGGATCAGTTAAATAATTTTTTCCATTAATTTTAATTTGTTGTAGGCCTATTTAAAAAATGTTAAAACAGTTTCACTGATCTCAATACGTTTTTTTCTATTAGAAAATTGCTTCACGACATATTTTGAGCTGTATTACCTAACTAAGTTAGGTGTTATCTGTAGAGTGAGATGGGCTCTTAAGACGCCTTATTCAAGTTATATTATCTACCTAAGTCAGGTGTTATCTGTAGAGTTAGATGGGCTCTTAAGATGCCTTATTCAAGTTATATTACCTACCTAAGTCAGGTGTTATCTGTAGAGTTAGATGGGCTCTTAAGACGCTTTATTCAAGTTATATGACCTACCTAAGTTAGGTGCTATCCGGGGAGTGAAACGGGATTTTTATAAATCTCTTATAACTTGTTTATAAGGGCTATAATTTCAAGGAAACCAGCTGTTTCCACGGGTCAGATGAGCCATTAAAATTCGTGGATACGTGCGAAACGCCGAAATTGCTTTCTATCGAGAAAATAAAACAAAAAAGTACGTTTCTTCGAGTTAGTCACCGGGCAACAGACAAGTATTGTTGTATTTGCCGTAGCTGTCAGGTGTTAGTTACAGTTGAATGTCTATTAACCAAGTTCCTTGTTGTCATCTCTGGAATACCTTTTGTTGCAACGCGCACAGTTTTAACTGGGCGATACTAGCACTTCCTAGCGGGTGTTGGCGATACTTGGCATAGCAGCTCTGTATTAGGTACTGTTCAATTTGTATAGGAAGGTCCTAGTCTGACCGCTGTAATAGCAACTATATCTACTTTCAAGTATAGTCCAATTTTCATAGGAAGGTCCTAATCTGATAGCTATAATAGCAACTATATCTACTTTCAAGTGTAGTCCAATTTTCATAGGAAGGTCCTAATCTGATAGCTATAAAAGCTACTATGTCTACTTTCAAGTATAGTCCAATTTTCATAGGAAGGTCCTAATCTGATAGCTATAATAGCAACAATATCTACTTTCAAGTATAGTCCAATTTTTATAGGAAGATCCTAATCTGACAGCTATAAAAGCTACTATATATCTACTTAAAAATGGTCCAATTTTCATAGGAAGGTCCTAATCTGACAGCTATAAAAGCTACTATATATCTACTTTCAAATATGGTCCAATTTTCATAGGAAGCTGATAGCTATTAAATTGACTCGATCCACTGTCCCGTATTCATACGGCAAGTCATGTGATCTGCAGCTGTCACTTTGAAGAGATATTATCAATACCAATAAAATAACACTAATAATATGGTACAATGCTATCAATGTTGACCGTTAAAAAAAGTTTGTATTTTCTTAAAGGTTCAACCTGCCAGAATCGTATATTTTGTTTGTACCACTCTGTATAGCGTCGTGTCAAGAAGAAATCTCGCGTTCTTGTTTTTTTCACTTCACACGTGCGCATGCGCGGTGAGGAAAGAGGGGAAGGGGGGGGGGAGGGGAATGGAGCTGTTCAAGTTCAACACACTTTACTAATCTGATGCGTTGAGAGATACCTCTTGTTAAAATTTGCCCGGAAGTGCCACGAGTACAGAGTTACAAGTTGTTGTAAGTTACAACAACGAGGTTCACCCCCTCCCCCCCCGGAAAAAAAGGGGGCGCATGAACTGTCACAGACACTGAACGTGATTTACCTTTTTCCCAAATTGGGATTGACAGGCTGCCGCGTTAGTTCAGTTCGAAGAGTTTTTCTCAAAGTGAGTGATGGGTTTTAAAAAAAACCATGCAGGGGTTCTCAAACTGTGGTACGCGTACCCTCAGAGAAAACGTGACTGGGAATTTTCTAGGCGACTGAGGGAAATTTTCTCCTTCGATTACATGACATTTGACCTGTCATTTGGGAAAACATTTACTGTGGGGGTACATTAGAGTTTTATTCACGACCAAGGGGTACCATTTAAAACAAGTTTGAGAACTACTGACTTACGTATTGACTTTTTATTTTAGCACTGCGTCTTACTACTCGGTTCGGGTTATACGCCTATGACTAATCACGCAAATAGTTTTTAGGGATTAGGAAGGTTATATTTAAAGAAAGTGGACATTCATTTGGGTGGAAGGAGAGTTAAAAACCATTGTGGAAAAAAATACCCTTAGTACACCCGACCGAGATACGAACCTAGGTCTCCTCGTCATATTTTGTATAAAGCCGATGATGCATTTTGGTTTTTTTACTGGTGATTAACGTAACAATAATAATAATCCGCTTTGGTGGACGAACGTTATAAGGCGTAATAGACAGGATCACCGATGACGGGCGGATCGGGTTTCGAATCTCGGTCGGATGTACTGAGAGTGTTTTTTTTTCCTAAATTATTATTTTAAACTCTTTCCTACAAGCAAATGTGGGTATATTTCAAATAAATTAGAGAGTACTACCCTTAACACATTACCTTATATAGCAGGCGTCATCCTTGATGGTCTTGGGGTAAAGTACTTAGCTCAAGACCTGATGATTGTGGGTTCAAACCCAGACGAGATGGGCACTTTTTTTTAGCTATTAAAACTCCGTAGAACAACTTCTTGTGGAGATGAAGTAAAGCCATCGGTCCCATGTCGATCGTGGTATGTAAAGGAACTCATTGAAGTTATGTGGGGGAAAAACCTTTCCTGGCAAAATTGGTAGGCACTTTCGCTCTCGCTCATGGAAATTCTCGTGTGTTGATATGAGTCGGTTCTGAAAGTGCGCGTCAAATATCTCAAATAAATAAAAAAATAAGCCCTTAAGTTCGTATAATGCACCGGTGGTGAGAGAAAACGGAACAAATAGGAGGTTTCAACAAATAATAGTGCAGTTTCCTCTTAACTGCCCTCCTCATCCCTTATTAATTTTGATAAAGTGTTAATAACAGTTAAGTACTTTAAACGTACCAATGACAAGACTAGAAACCTAAAAAAGGACGTGCGAAGACTCCAAAATGGTGATACTCATTACTCAAAACATATTTCGTGGTTTATTTATTTTATTTTTTGAGGAAGAAAGAAGTTGGAAGGGTGGAAGTGGTGGGGGGGAGGGGTTAATGTTTGACAAGATGACGAATCATTCCCGTCCTCATAACGGCATCATTTTAAGACCGGTTACTTTTTTTTGTGGGAACATGAGTATGTAGTAAACAAAAAAAAATGAACCGCCTAAATGACCGCCACGGACACAAGATTTCGTGGTATCACTGTTTATCCAGTAATTCGTTTACGAGTTTCGACTATAGCAAACAACATTATTACAGCAATTTTCTTCCTTGTTATGTTTTTTTTGTACATACTTTAACTAGCTATCCCCTCCTCCCCGCTGATCATTAAGCATTAAAAAAATTTAAATTGTTCATTTCCTCTTATTTATTTATAAAAATCTGTAGATTTTTTTAAATGTCCCTTTCGCATAAGACTGGATTGCCAGCGTTTTGGAGATTGGAATTTCGAAACCTGGTCGGTTGTAAGGGGGCGGATTCAGGGTAGGGGCATTCGGGGGACGTGCCCCACTTGTCAATTTTCGGAAAATATATACCAATCGTTAAAATTCCCTTTTGCCACAGAAAAAAAAGAACTTGTTAACACATGAAGTAATACTGGGCGCAGCAAAAACATAATATGAATCTGGTTTTTCCATCCACTATAGGGGCCATGCTTAAATTATGTAAGATTCCCCCCCATGATTTTCGACCCCTCACCTGCCCCCCACGTTAAGGTGCCATAAGATTTTTGTCCCCCCCATACCATAATACCCTTTTTTTTTTACGGTTTCATAAATTATATTATTTTAATCGTTTGATTATTTTTAGACACAAGGATTGGTAATGAAGTGAGTACTATACAATTTTAGAATAATTTAATCGCAGCGTAAGTAAATGAAATATAAGTTAAATTTTATAATCAATACATTTATTTTCTTAGATGGATGTAAGGTAGAAATATAATTATTTGTATCGAGGTGCCCCTCCTATCATTTTTTTTCTGGATCCTCCACTGATCGGTTGTACTGGGGTGGTTTACTCTAAATAGTTTTCCGCCCTTCCTTTACACAAATGTGTGTACACTTCCTCAGAATACAACCTTCTTCCTCCTCAATACATAAGTGAAATTAGTATATATAGGTAATAGGTATAACCCGACCGAGTAGTAAGATGCAATGACAGAAATATTTTTTTTAGAAAGCTATGGAGTAAATTAACTTTTCTTTTAAACATATGTTGAGAAAAGACAAGTTTTTAGAGAATATTGGAGAATATTAGAGATAAGTGAAAAAACCTATGAGAGGGAAATGCACTCCTCTAATGCCACGGTTTTTTTAGCACAGCGTCTTACCTCATCGGGTTGTATGCACACATACTAATTACTCTAATACCCGAAACCTTAGCTCAGTCGGTAGTGTGTCTGTCTACTGAGTTAAGAGTCCTGGGTTTGATTCCCGGCATGGCCGAAAAATTCATCATTGGTGAAATGTGGGTTTGCCCCTTCGAAGTGATGAATTAACGGCCGGGGGACTGGATGTTGTGCCTGTTCTAGTCTTAAGTTAGAGTGTAAGGCATTCGAAGCTACGACAGGCCTAGCAAGCCAGTAGTGTAAAAATATATGGCTTGAATAAAAAATTTACCCAGACCATAAACTGGAAACTGTAATGGATGTAAGAAATTTTTTTTTTAATAAGTTAAGAATAAAGAGGGTTAAATTGAGAGAAAATGTATCCACATTTGTGCGGAGGGGTATTGGAAAAACATTTGGGATGAAATACCCTCAGTACACCTGACCAGAATTTAAGCCCCGATCTTACTGTCATGCAGTCTAGTTTATTGCGAGAATGATGCCTCTGGCCACTGTTTCTGTTTCACAGAGTTAAGAGGGGCAATGAAGACATCTGGATTAAATATATATATATTATTATTTAAAAGTTACACAGCTGGTGATTACTGCTAACAAGTCCACTATTTCCTTGTGACAAGTTAAGTGGTCCTGTTATGTTGATATAGGAGAACAGATAATTAGCCTAGATGTGGAAAGGGGGAAACCCCTTCCTTATGGTATGACTAATTTTGTCCCCTGCCCCCCCTCGCCCCCAGCTAGCGAGTGTCAATGACCTCTTTTTGAGTCGAGGATCGAATTGCAGCACAATGTAGATAATGTTAGGAGAAATTATTATTTTTATCTATGATAATTATTACTTAATAAATTTACTATAATAGGTGCTCCTGTCTTAAATAGCCGAACTTTGGGAAGGAGATTTAAAAACTAACTCGAAATGTCCTTTTAAAGATTATCTTGTTTTCACTTTCTTTTCAAACAAACAGCAAAGAAAACTAAACCAAATCAAAATAAAATGTTAAAATTATTTATTTTGTTTATTTATTGTATTCAAGCAGGTTAATCATCAATCCGTGAGAGACAAAATTAATTACTTTGTGACAAGAATAAGGAACCAATAATTAGTCTGCAAAGAATTTAAATATTATTATTTTATAGTTTTATTGAAATCATAAAGCAGGAAGGAAAATATCTTTAATTTGTGTGTGGGGAGAGAGTAGAAAAACATTTAATAAAAAACATCCATTGGTATACTCGACCAGGATTCAAACCCTAATATCCCCTTCAATGGCAGTATCAGTCCTCTGAGAGCGACACTTTAGGCCATTTGACCAGTGAAGCAGGTCTCTGATATGTCAAAATGAACTTAAATTTCCACACTAGAACAATATGCATATGCTAGGCAGTTTCACCACATGGCTCGATAAGTGTTGAATTTCTGCTGCAGATCCCCTAGACCAGCGGCTCTTAACCTTTTATTGCTTGCGGCCCCCTAAATATACTAAAATATTTTCGCGGCCCTATTGTTTTTATTAACATTTTAATCATTAGCATAAATACTAGCTTTGGCTATTTGATTCTTATATTAATCATTAAGCTTTATTCTAAAATAGTGAATTTATTTACAGATTATAATAACAAACAAATAAAAAAAAATTATCTTACCTAAATGTACTTAATACAGCCACTGATTTTCTCCACACTTTCATTTCTTTGCATATTCCCTTCGCTTCAACATCCATACACTGATTCACATGTGCTCTTTTATTATTAAAACTCTTATTGTTTCTTGTTTTCACACATTCGTCTACCACATATGACCTACTCATTCCTTTTGATCCACAACACTCTGCCTTCATATATTTACTCCTTCACTCAATCTACACTCATCCTCTCAACATTCCCAGATCAACGTAAAACGCTTCTTTCACGTTGACTTATTGGATTTCCTTTCAAACCACACTCCATCAGCACCCATTCGTTACCGACTCTGTACATATGAGTTTTTCCACATACGTTTCTTAGATATCTCATTCCGACTGCATTACCTTGCTCTTGTGTTTCTTCTGACAAACCCACGCTTCACATCCATAAAACAATGTTAGTGTCAACAAACTTTTATATACTGTGATGGATTAGTTACATAAATTCAATTTGAAAACATAATAGTACATATATTGTTCTATATTTACACATGTTTAACTAAAACTGTATTATGTTTTCATTTAAGCTCAACTCAAAGTGAAGATTGCTCAGCCATGTGAAAAGACTGGAAAACAAGAAAACCACATGTAAACACGGAAAGAGGGATGTAGGGGGCAGGAGAACAGTTGGACGACCCAGAAGGAGGTGGATGTACCAGATAAAGGACGATGTAGAGAAGAAAGGAGAGAGCTGGAGAAGAGTCTTGGGAGAATAACTGTTCCTGGACAAAAAGGATTAGAGAGGTCGACCTCCATGGTCTTGGGGTAAAGTGCTCACCTCGGGACCCGATGTTCGTTGGTTCAAACCCAGCTAAGCTCAATGGATTTTTCTTAAGTGATAAAAATCAGTAACACAGCTTCCTTCAGAGGGGAATAAAGCCGTCGGTCCCATGTCAATTGTGGCATTTAGGAGAACCCTGGAAGATGTGCTAAAATTCCTTTCCCGGAAAAGTGATAGGCCCTTTCACTCTCGCTCAAAGAAATTCTCATGTGCTGATATACTCAATAGGTTCAGAGAGTGCAATTTAAATACTTCAAATAAATAAATAGCATTGGTGAGAGCTTGTTCGCAAACACCCTACCCGGCAAGATGGAGCGGTTCTATAGTGGTGATGATGATGATGCTTGAAGGGGTTATTCTCAAATGACACCCACCTACATTTGTGTTTAGAAAAATTACAAGGAAGAAAAGGCTTTTTAATTTGTAGCTGAACTACTTTTTAGTTGTCTAAAAGGATATATATTTTGAGTCTAAAATTAAAACTTAAGAAGATCTATTTACGAGTGAGAAAAGACGCAAGGTTAAATACAAAATTAAGTTACAACCAGAGTGACCAATATATTATATTAAGTTTGTACACACTTATATGAAACTTTTCAAACCATAAACACTGTACAATATAGTTTTAATAAAATTGTGGTAGCGTTTGTTCCCAAATTGTAGTAATATTCCTGCCAGAATTACTGGATGTCCAGGTGTGAATACACCCTGCGCAATTTTTCCTTCTTGTTTCGTTTGTCTTTATGGTTCTTCCAGGGCTTGGATTGTTGAGCGAGGCTCATGGTTGAGCCAGTCATGGATCCATCATTACTGTTTTGAAAAAAAAATAAAAATTTATATATGTACATTGATTAATTAGAATAAAATAAGCAACACTTAAAAATAAGGATGAGCTCCTTGAATCTTTTAGGATATTCGAGAAAGATAAAAATATGTTTTGATCAAAATTTTGAATGATAATTTGCTTCAGAGCTCCACTACTGCTTATTGGTGGGTCAGCTTCAACAAACAAACAAAACAACTTGACTCCAGACCATTAATTTAACACTTAGTTGACTGTATAGCTGTTATAATGAATGGATTTCAGCTAAATATGTTAGCATTCAGTTACTTTTTTATTTTTTTTTATTTAGCACCATGTCTTACTACTCATTTGTGTTATACTCTTAAGTACTAATTATACTAATGGTTTAGGAATTGGGAAGAATGAATTTAGAGGAAGTGAACTCGCATTTGCACGGAAGGGTGGAAAACCATTAGGAAAAAACCACCCCAGTTTGCCAGAGCGAGATTCGAACCTCGTTCTCCCTGTTCTCGGCAGTCTAGCTCAACACAAAACTAGTGCATTAGCCAACTACACCACCGAGGCGGGTAGCATTCATTTACTATTTATACTTATATTATTCTGTTAAAATTCTATTTCCTCTTTTGGTCATGTAATTTTTCCCAAGATTCGGATTAGATTTGAAGGTTCGAAAGTAAAATGAAGATTTGAGTTAGTAAAATAGTGACTTCGAACCATCTATGCTTAAAAACTTTAGCTTTGATAGTAAATTTGCATATTCATAACATTTAATAACCAATATTTAAATTATATTTTGAATAGGGAGGGATATAAGACAAACAAGGAAATCATAACTTATTTTGGAAGGTGGGAGTGAGAGTAAAAGTACCGTCATTTGTGTGAATGGAGAGTGGAAAACCATTTATGGGGGAAAACGCTCTAGGTACACCTGACCAGGATTCAAATCTCGAGTTCTTAGTCATTGACAGTCTAGTCATTAGCCGAGTGTGATGTCTTAAGCCGTGCAACCAATAATGTTAGTAGTTAGAGAATTCCAAAGTATTAACAGGTTTTGTTAACAACTAATCATTTATTTACCTGATACCAGAACGTGTACCTAGGACAGTCATCCCTTTCTGGTGGACTGAATGTACAGTTTTGTGAAAAAATGCTTTGTCCAAATCTTCTGTCGTTAACTTGTGCGACTAAAAAAGAAAAAAAGAAGCCATTTCTTAAGAACTTGGTGACATGTTTAAAAATGAGGTGGCCCTATGGCTAAAAAATAATTTTGAACTTAGTGACAGTAAGTTTTAAAACAAAAAGAAACAAAAAAATTATTTTTACATTTTTCTACTATCATTCCAAAATAGCTAATTCATTATAGTATTGTATTGTACTGGCTAAATTTCAAAAGAGCCTCAATATTAAGAAAACTGTAGCTACTTGTATAAAAAAATATTCTTAATTTTTCAACACATATATTAATAGTTCACAGCAATAAGCTCCATATTATTCGCAGCCAGGTTATCTGGTTTGTGGCTTAGGTGTTAGTCCATCTTTTCTTTACATCCATTACCGCTTTCAGCCTGTGGACTGGGTCAGTTTTTTATTCAAGCCATATATTTTTCACTACCGGCTTGCTAGGCCTGTCGTAGCTTCATATGTCTTACAATCCAACTTATGACTAGGACAGGCACAACATCCAGTCCCCCAGCCATTAATTCATCATTGTGAAAGGGTAAACCCACATTTCACCAACGATACATTTTTTGGCCACACTGGGAATCGAACCCGGGATCCTTAGCTCAGTAAATAGACATGCTACCGACTAAGGTAAGGTGTCGGATTCTGTTTGCCCATCTAAGAATCTCTTTTATTCCTATCTTTCAGCGACATATGAACTAAGTTCTGTAGTATTTTGCAAAATTCCAAAGGGTCACTGAAAACCATGTTCTAGAATAGGAATTTTGATTGGTTATGGGAATATTAAGAAAAAAATGCAGTCGGTATTTTTTTCTGGCAATTTCAAGCAAAAATAAAAAGTAATGAACAATATCTGCTGCCATCTACTGCTTAGTAATAATTGTATGAATTTTTTTATAGGCCTATTGTTAATTCTCATTAAAATTGACAAAGTTGACTATTATCCACATATAAAAGATTAAGTAGTCAATTTTGCGAAAAGATCTAACTTTGTTTTATTTTGCGTGTGTAATATATATTTAAAAATTCTACAGTGAACTTTATAAAAATATTTTGATATTCAATTTATTGAGCTAGTACAAATTAGTAAAAACAGGCCTCGCGATAATTTGGTGTCTCTAACGATAATTCATCCAGTTCATCATCCCATGACAACCCCGTGTAGACTTACTGAGACAACCTGTAAGCCAGATCATCGATTCTAGTTAGGATCACGCCATAAATTTGTATTTTAATATCATTAAATTTTAATTATTAAGTTACCCTTCAGCCCAGAAAACAAAAACATCATAGTGGTGGGGAATGAGGTGCATCTGATTCCTTCTCCGGCAGAGTAGAAAACTTGACTATACAGTAGACTCTCGATTATCCAAAGTGGTAGAGAGAGAAAAAAAAATGGCCTGGATTAAAAAAACTGATACACCCAGCGATGGGCTTTGCCTCAATAATGAACCCTGAATAAACACACCTGAACAATATATAGGAATTATTTTTTGTTACAGGTATATATATTGCCACTTCTGTTCGATAACATATTGTTTACAATTTCACCAGTTTTATTTTCTGTTATTATGTACAGTGCCAGTCAAGGACAGGGTAGAGAAGGCACGACTAAAGGTGGTACGGCCATGTGAGAAGAATGGAGAGGGAAAATATGCCCAGGAGGATGTTGGATATGGAGGTGGAGGGTAAGAGGACGAGAGGAAGACCAAGGGACAGATGGCTGAAGGGTGTAAGGAGGAGTGTGGAGAGGAGAGGACTGGGCTAAGGTGGAGGGAGAGAGGTGGTGGGAAGAAAGGAGGCGGTGGAGAAGCTTATCTTCCAAAAAGACCAAGCCAGCGGCTGGAAGCTGTTCACGATGATGTACAGATATGTAAAATTATGTTAAATAATCCACATGCTCAGTTTGGCTGGCCTGTACATCATTGGACAATTATATTGAAGCGTGTAGTAATTTTATTAAATAATTTAAAATTACCGTCTTAAGTTAATGTAACCCTGGTTGATCAAGAGTCTATTGTATTGTGGATCTGTCCTTAAAAACATTTTTACCTTGTTGAACCTCTTGGCAGCGGGAGGTAATTCTCTGGGTTGATTGTCTGTGTTCCTTTCAGGGTACACATGATACTGACTTTGATCACATCCGGGCGTGCCGTGGCAATATAGCAACTTCCCGTTCACAAAGTCCTTCAAGATGTAACGTGCAGAGCGGGGATTGTCTGGTTGACCGTTTTGTGTCATGAACCCTCTGTTATCTGTAACAAACATCTGAAGTATACTACAAGAACTACTCCTGTATTTAGAAATAGAAGGAAATCCCATCTTCTCCCTTTTGTGTTTTTGGTTTGCTCCTTTGGGAAGCTGCATTACGCGTTTCACGCTTCATTCTGGTGACTTCCGATAGAATGAAACCAGGGTCCGGGGATTGAGAGGTGACGATACTTTTTTTTTCTTTCAAAAGGCAGCCATTACCTCTTTGTCCAGTGGCAGCAATGTAAAATAAGAACTGCGTTTCTTTTCATTTTAAAAGTCATATTTCGCCCATTTTTGTTTATGTGTTTCTCTTTATCGTACTTTCTTCAATATGAAAAGTACATTTTTAAATTTAATTCAGCAAAGAATTATGAGTACAGGTTTTTAATCACTAATTTTTTTTGGATATGTCACTATCCCCCCCCCCCCCTTTTTTTTTTTTTTT
>CABFWB010001202.1:166400-179074 GCA_902151455.1 Timema bartmani
TTTTTTTTTTTTTTCTCGATGTTAACAATTTAAATCCTTTTCCAGGCAGCCAAACTCACATAAACTATATTATTTATTTATTGTGCTGTGATGTGTTAAAAAAAAAAAGTCAAGTTTGATTTGCCAGAACATTAAAGATCATGTTGAGTGAGTATATTTGAAGGGTACAGGGGGAAAAAAGGCAAAAGTTCAACTTTAACTCAAATTGAGTTAGTACTGCCATTTGTTAGACAGTAATGAGACCTTTCTAATGTATGTTAGATTATGGTTAAAAGAGGTCTATGTCATATTTAAATTGATTAAAAAAAACCCAAGAATTTGCTGGGTCTTTATGGGGTTTGAGATATAAAAATCACTGTCCTGGAAAATTAGTATAATGTGACTTTCCTGATTTTTTTCTGTGTGCCCTTCATTTATAATTTTCCAGTACCAAAATAAAATGGCAAAATTAATAATAATTTTTATCTATCAATCAATCAATCAATGTTTATTTAGGATTTAAAAGAAAATTACATAATATTTTTTGATACAATCCCGAAGTACCTAAAGGTACATATTCAGGACTTGCAGTTAAATATTTAAAAAATAAATAATTAATAATAGTAATTAATATTCCAGCTTCTAAATTTATAAAGTTTTGCCAGTAAAAATATTGACGGATAGATAAAAACCATTTTGTTGTTATATCTAGCGAGATGAGAAATTAATATATTGTTTGACAAAGTATATAAATTACTTGATTTTTTTTTTGTAAAATTCCGTGAACATTTTCTCGGATAAAAAAATCCCTGATTTTTCCTTGACAACAAAAAAATTCCCCGAGTTTTCCTTGTTTTCCAGGCTTATGGCCACTGTTTGACTATGGTGGCATCTCTGCGAGTAGCACAAAGGAAGGATTTGAACTGTCATAAAACTAAGAGGGTTCCTTACAGCCATATGCGTTAAGTAGCTCTTCAGCTGTGGGAGGTCTAAGAGGGTCCTCCCCTTCCAAAGGTGCGGGAAGCATGATGCCGTAGCGGTCTTCCAGAATGTGTCTAGGTATAAGACTCGCCACCAGGGTAACCGGAGGAACGTGGTCCCGCATCTGGTCAATCGGAAGGATTCCATTTACCACCATCTCGGCTTTGGTGAACAAGAAGCTTGGCATTACAAGCCCTGGGCAGTCACAGAGAAGCAGATCTTGTTGCAAAAACAAAGTCTGTTCAAAAAACAACTTCATTAGCACTAATAGAGCTAAACAATAATTATATATATATATATATTTACACCTCCTTTTCCTACTCACTTAGGTCATACACTTATGTACTAATCACACTGCTGTGTTAAGGATGAGAAAAGTTGAATTTAGAGGAAATGTACCTGAATTTTTATGAGGAAAGAGGGGAAAATCATGTAAGGAAACTGGAAAACCATTTTAAGTACACCTTAACTAGATTCAAACCGGGTCTCCCAATAATTGGCTCCCAACCTAGATGGTGCACCCCCCTGGGGAGGCATGAAGCACTTTATGTGGGGGTAGGTAGGTGAGGGGGGTGCTTGAAACGATTTGGAAATAATTCTAAAAATCAACCACGAATTGAAGACATTCTTTATTTAAATCCATTTTCAAAATCTAATTTTTCCTTGAGGTATTGGCAACACTGTCTACCAGCTGTAAAAACCTATATTCAAGAACTCATAAAACAAACCAGTGCCAACCACCTCATTAATTTTCAAGTCAATTTATTTTTACCCTTACACTGCCGATGTTACATTTTTTTTATAATAAAGTGACAAGAAAACAATTTTTTTTTGTCTTAAAATATGTTGGGAGAGGGAACGTGAGAATTTGAGGATCTACCAAGCGGGACGGAGCGTCAGTTCAAGAAGGTTGATGCCCACCAGATCTAATTGAAATACTTCAAATTAGGTTCTTGTAGCTGACGTAACTGTTCGTTAACTTCCATATAGTTTTCAACATTGTAAATATAATGTTACTCGTGTAATGTATGTATGTATGGAGAGAATGATGTGTATGTGTGTGTACTATGTTTGGACATTTGGAAAAAAAAATATTGTATGGTCCCGGGCCAATTTACCAATAACTTATGCGGCCCTCAATCGGGGAAATATTGGACATATCTTTCAGCCACCGAAGAGGGTCATAAAACAATTGATAAATACTCGAGCTATTATTCTAATTCGAAACTATTTTATAAATTCAATTCGAGCTAGTTTCAAATTTGATAAAGTGGACTTTTCACACCCCTAAAAATGAGTAAATATTTACTTAGGTCAAATCAATAATTTGGAAGTGTTTAATAG
The DNA here is from genome assembly GCA_902151455.1 of Timema bartmani. Taxonomy (NCBI): domain Eukaryota; kingdom Metazoa; phylum Arthropoda; class Insecta; order Phasmatodea; family Timematidae; genus Timema; species Timema bartmani. The sequence continues at coordinate 168,705 of CABFWB010001202.1, forward strand.
CAGTATGTAAAATAATTCCCTACCTAAAAATAAACAGTAACAAAGCTAACACAAACCTGAAAATGTTTCGTTTTCCCTGGAGTAGCCGAGACAGACACCTTCTTATCCATCAGCAGCGTGTTGATGGTTGAGCTCTTACCAACGTTAGGGTATCCGACGAGGCCAATAGTCGTCATGCCCAGAGACACCTTGGGACCAGTGTGTAATGTCCGAAAGAAAGTTATCAACTCACTTCGAGTCAACAACTTTGATGAGTTGTTCATTGAGTTGGGTGTCGTATTGTCATAAGTGCGTTCATCACGTGATCGAGCCTCACCTTTCTTATCAGTCAGAGTAGAGTTAGCTTCATTAACGCAAGTAGGTTTAGCAGTATCGCTGTCTCGAGTGGCAGGCTGAATTTGAGCATTTTCATCTGAGCTTAAGGTGGTCTTCTGAGTTTGTGAGCTTATTTTTGAAATATTTTCTTCCATACTATCATTGTCTGAACTATCAGTTGGCACTCGAGTATTTTGATGAGCCTCATTTGTTTTATTCTCCTCCTTATCCTCATCATCGCTACCGTCTTCCTTTTCGATATCTTCACTCTCGCTGGTTTCGGCTTCTAGCCGAGCTTTCTCCTCTTCGGCAGCCTCAAGTGCGGAGAAGAAAGCAACCTTGACTCCCTGCTCGGAGAAGTAGGAGGCCCACGCATCTCGCTGGCTCTGGGTCAGGAAGTCGGCTTTATTTGCGAGAATCAGGTTCTGTTTGTTGGGACTAACTTCTAGGACGTAGCGCTCCAAGTCTTTACAATGGAAGAGGAGAGGATTTCTGGCATCCACAATCTGGACCACTACATCACTGTAAATCACACCAAGGAATCGCTTAGCAGTTTTTAATGAGGAAAGAAAGAATATTATCATCTTAATGATATCTATTTATGAAAAGGTTTACATTATTTTAATAAATATAAACAATGCCAAGTTACACATTTCATCCCCTATATATATATTTCTAGGTCACTACTAAGAAAGGTAAGAGTTACAAAACATATGTTTATGTTCTACAATTCAAACTTAGAGATAGATGTGGTTAGGTCACTTAGTTAGACTTTGGTGGCCGCATGGTCTAAGGTGTCACTCTTGCAGCAGACAAAACCACAGCTTCTTAAACTCTTTTATTTGTGACCCCTTTTCATAAGACAACAATTATGAACTGTAAGTTAAGTTTTTTTATTTTAATGGTTTTTGAGCAATTTTTAATCAAATGAGAACAAGGAAAAAAATGCATACTTGCAGTTGTATTTAATATTTTTAATTACATTTTTATAAATGATAGTTTTTATATATGTGCATATAACCGATGGAAACCATGCTCCCTCCATGTGAATGTGGGTGAAATTCCTCTAAAAACTACCTTTCTAATACCTAAAACCATCAGCGTAATTAGTACATAAGTGTATAACTTGAAAAGGTAGTTAAGACACAGTGCTAACAAATTATTTTTTTAACTACTAATTCATTATCCCTAAATTAATTTGACTTGTTTGATGCTACTTAACTTAATTAGTGAGATTAATTTACACAAGTTATCAATAGCTCAATTATAGGGGTAGTTGTAGTGGATATTGCAAAGAAAGTGCAACCGCATGAGTTTGGAAGTAGGGCGAGGAAAATATCAGTTTTGAAAAATCCTCCTGAGTGCACTTGGTCGTGATTAAAGCCCTGACCATATTAGCAGTGTTCTTTGCACAGCGTCAGTTTACTGTCTTAAATCTGCACAACCAATAGTGCAGATGTATAACTAAATTTCTTACTGACAAAATATTAATATAAAACAATCATTTTTGTATTATAGTTTATGTATTTTTATTAAAATATTGTTTAATTTAATTTAATATACATCCATTACTGTTTTCAGCCTGTGGCTTGGGTCAGTTTTTTATTCAAGTCATATAACTTCCACTACCAGCTTTCTAGGCGTGTCGTAGCTTCATATGCCTTATAATCAAACTTAAGACTCGGAGAAACACAACATCCAGTCCCAGGCCGTTAATTTATCAATGTGAAAGGGTAAACCTATATTTTCATCAATGATAAATTTTCGGCCATGCCAGGAATCGAACCCGGGCCGTTAACTCAATAGATAGACATGCTACCGACCGAGCTAAGGTGTCGGATTCACATTGTACTGTTTGGATTAAAAAATTACAGCTAAACCTTAAACATATGCCTTTGGTCACAACCCTAATAGCCAGTTCAAACACATATTTTGCTTCTTTACCAATGGTGTTTGGTTGAGGGATATTGGATGTAATGCTTGGAACGTTCATTGATTATAGAGAGAAACTATGTTTCTGGTGAAAATATTTTGTTGGTTAATATAAGGTCATTTCACCATATTTCTAACTTTTGTTAGCTTTACAGTGATTTTCAGTTTAGGTTTTAATTTTAAAAGGAACTTGAGTTAATATAAAACCATGACTTGTTTTTTATTTGTATCAATGATATAATGATATAAATAAACCAATTGTCAACCAACAACTTAAGTTGAGTCAACAGGATATGTTTCTGCGAGTGTTTCAATTTAACAAGAATTTACTATAGGCTACCATCAATAGTTATTTTTTTTGCGAATTTTCGATAATAATTTCTAGATTTTGTTAAAATTTCATTATTTAGTTTTTTATATTAAATTGTGTATACTTCATAAGTATTACACGCACCACAAAAAACAGAAATCCCTAGCTATAGGGGGATAAAATTGCTATAGTTGACAGTGACCATCTCTGTGGTAAAGAGTTCATGGCTACAGATACAAAGGTCCCAGGTTCAATCCTCAGCACTTCCAGACTATTTTGTGAAGCGGGGGGTCTGAAACTGAGCCAAACTTGGCCTTGTGTGGACAAATGAGGAGCTACTTGAATGAATAAGTAGCAGCTGTGGTAAAAAAAACCGAGATTAAAAGCCGGAGGGCTCTTTGTGCTGACCACATGACACCCTCTATACATACATGTTGGCACTATAATAATTGCTAAGAGGCGCGGCCGCTCGGTCAGTATAGCTCGCTTGCGAGCTGACGCCATGGATTTTTTTTATAATACATTAAAATATTCTGTACAGTGAAATTGGAAGATTAATATGGCATAAAAATATATTTACTGTACTAAGTAGAGGTTTGTAAAAACAAGTGTTACAACATTTCGGTGTGTTTACATGTAGAGTGACAAAGGGGAAGCAACCCTGATTCATACCTTCTTTCCACCACTCTCCATAGCTGCCGCCAAAACTCCAAATTCTTTTCGTACGGTGTCAGCAACAGCCCTTCCACTTCCTGCAGTTGGGCGAGCTGACGTCGCCACTTTAAAAACTCTTCCCTCTCTGCAGCCTGGAGCTCTTCTGGCGTGGTATTCGCATCCCATGGAGGTCTATACCAACAAAATCATAACTTAGATTTATACAAACAAAGATTTGAAAAATTGTTTCACACAGGTTTCATGAATATTTTTTTTATGAAAAGAAAATTTCAAGGCTTGTAAATATACCACCTTTTAGGCTAGTTTTGGGAGGCCTTATTTCATACCAGAATCCTACTGTATATTAGTGTTTCGGTAAAATAATGGGCCTTTCAAAATAATGGAAAGGGCTGTTTTGGAAGGTTTTTTTAATCATATACTGAAATACTACTACAAAGTAGGATTCTGGTACGAAACAAAACCTTTCAGAACAAGCTTACTGCCAAAATTAGGGTACCTATAGGTAGCTTAGCCACATGGTAGGATAAATACAGTCCCATTTTCATATGAAGGAATATCCAACAGCTGGAAAAGTTACTAGATCTACTTTTACATATTCATACATCAGGTCATGTAGTCTGAAGCTGCCATTTTGGAATAAATATTATCAATACCTATTAAATAATACTAATAATATTGTAAAATGTTAGCAATGTTAACAGAAATGTTATTTTCAAAAATTTTCTTTATTAAAAAGTTGGATTGTAGAAGGACAATTAGATCTACTGGTTTAGTTAGGGCAGTCTTGATGGATTTTAGGCATGCCCACAAGCAAGCCAAACCTAGGCGGTCACTTAGGGCGCACAGGTCCTAGATGCGCATTCCAACAAAATTTAATTTTTTTTAGTAATAAATTTAATAAGCTAATAACTATTTCTAAATAAAGAAATAACCCTTAAATTTTTATTTATTATTAAGAAAATATTTATTTAAAAAATAGTGATCAACAACACCATCACTTTTATGATTTTATGACATTTGGGGTCACTTTGCCGGTGAATCACTTCTATAAATAATAAAATGCTCATGGGTGAGGTGTCGGACTTCTGTACTGGGGGTCCTGGGTTCAGTCCTCGGTCTCGACACAGATTTATCTGATTGCCAAACCCTTCCTTCACCTCTGACAAGACGTGTATTGATCACAACTTGTACCGTGGTTCGGATTCCACGTTAAACTGTAGGTCCTCCATTTCATCTCACAATCACCCTACCATTATGCATTAGAGTTAGTACGTATAACCCAAACGGGTAGTAAGATGCGGTGATAATAATAATAATAATAATAATAATGGGTAGTAAGACGGAGTGCTAGTAGTAGTAATAAAATGCTTATGAAAATATTAGGAGAAAAGGAAGAGAATACGAATAATACTTTTACAAACATTGATTAAAGGGGTGGCATCTTATTGTCGATTTACTTAATTTTAGTCCCGATACTACCCACCTCGGTGGCATAGTTGGCTAGCGTGCGAGTTTCGTGTTGAGCGAGACTGCAGAGGATGGGGAGATCAAGGTTCGAATCTCGGTTGGGTGAACCAGGGGGTAGTTTGTGGTTTTCCCTAATTGGTTTTCCACTCTCCCTCCCCATAAATGCGGGTTCGCTTCCTCTAAAATTCAACCTTCCCAATTTCTAATCCATTAACGTAATAATTAGTACTTAAGTGTTTAACCCGAACGGGTAGTAAGACGCAGTGCTAAATTAAATTAAGTGAATTAAATTATTTAGTCCGACACTGGCACCTTACTATAGTAATTATTATTGAGTCCTGCATAAGGTGTAGTTTATTCATATAATACAGAAAACTACCAGGGCACCAATTTTAAGTCTCACCTAGGGCAGATAAAACCCTTGCGGCATCCCTCTTAAAAAGTATGATATAACAGATAATTTCCATTACCTTCTTGGTATCCCCAGTAATTCAATGTTATTGTCATGTTTTTTCTTGACATTATCTCGCTCCTCACCAGATAACAGGCCAACACCACTCTTTGGGTTAACGAAAGTTATGTTCAACTTCTCTGCCTGTAAGATAAATTAGTATCCGGTTGTGATTAAAACAGCTGTTTTATAAAATAGATCATATTGTTGATTCATCCTAAGCCGACACCTGATGTAAACAAAGCCACGTGGAAGTATATGCTCTGATTTGCTACTGAACGGACTTTCAATGGTATCCTTTCACTAAATAGTCCCTCCTATATTTTGTATCAAACTTGTTTTAAAATAACATTAAAAAATTATTATAACTAAAATCATCACTTAATTTGATTTAGAAATGATACTTTAAGCTTTTCAAGCGCTATTCGAATACTAACAAACTCCTGACTCAGCGTTGAGGGAACCCCTGGTACAATCCTTATCACATGTTAACGTCAAGTCAGCAACGGTCAGTCGACAGTTCATCTCGGCAGTGTTAAAGTGACGGTTATGAGTGTCGAGTACTTCCCATGTATTTATAGTGTTTGCCGAGTCTGGACCGAGTTTTATTAAACAAAAGACTGGAAATTTAAAAGCATTAAAAATACAAAGATTCGTAGTGACTTAATTTTCTATGGTACTGACTACACATGGTCACGCCTGTTTAAAATATTGCACTAGTATTCCACCAATCATGTAGGTCCTTCGTGTAGTGATATGGAAATGTTTGTTTACTTCAGGTCTTAGGTTAGGATGAATCAATAATAATATGAGTGAATTGAATTCTGTTGAATAGAATACAACATTTCTGAAAGTGGAAGAATATTTTGATTGACATTTTAGATTCAATACTAGGGTTGTTAAGGTGGGGTGGAAGACAATGCGAAGTTAAAAGTCTGTATATTTGAAAGCTAAAAACTATTTTGGCAAAAATAAATAAAATATTTCTTCAGTAGGTAGCAGGGCTCTGTGGAAACTTGATTCGGAAGCAATTTTGGGTGGAGTCAGTTAAAACTTACCTACTCTGACTTAAAAAAATAAAAACTACGGTAGTAATATTATAACAATATGTGGTAGTTATATAATTTTAATTTCATACTTTTTTAATTCCTTACGACCAATATTGTTAATTTGGATTGACAAATTTATTTAAATATGTATTCACAATGTCAAAAAAGCTTCCCATTAAGTCATCTGTATTGTAGAATTTTAATGTGGTGAATTTGTTATTGCTAATTAATGTACTTTAACCATTTATGAAGGCAATGGAGTCGGGACAGTAGAAAATTATAGGAGTCGAAATCAAAGGCTTGGGATACTGAATTCACAACCCTGTTAAATAGATTGGTTAGTTTTCTACACATACCTGAAGTAATTTTTTTTTTACTATCCACCATGAAAATTCTGCAATGCCCATGACAAATACTCAAGAACTGTAGAGATTATTTACTATGGGTAAAAAAGTTAAACTAAATATATTCACTGGAACAGGGTTTTATTTATTTTGGAGAAAATTGTTTTTTGTTAACCTGTAAAAACTGTAAAAAGATTGTTCTTAACTTGACCTCACTTTGATCCTCCCCCCTCCCTCCCTTCCATTAAAGTATATTCACTCGCATTAGCTTGGAGAGGGTGTGGAAAAACCGTTGTGATAAATCACATGGGGAAAACCACCCCAGTGATACTGGGCGAGATTTGAACCTCTATCTTCTTGTCACTGTGAGACCACCAATGCGAGTGGATGGAGTTTTAGGCACCTGCAGTAGCATAATCAAAAATAATAATTTTAATTATAAAAAAATACAAGTCAATACTATCAAAATTTCTTAAAATGTTTTGAAAAATTTGTAGCTAAGCTTATTAACATTTTTTAGGTTTTTTTAAATAAAGTAAATATCTTTACAGTACTAAAGAAAAAGAAAATCAACTTGACTTACTTGAAAATCTGTCTCTGCTAGTTCCGCCGTGGAAAGAAACTCTTGAAAAGAACTTTCCTCCGTGACAGACTGAAGATTTAAACGGCCCCAATCATAGCCATCGGCAATCTCAGACGTGTGTAGCTAGAGAATTATAACCAGTGAAACAATTACTACCAACTAACAAATATATTTGGTTTGGCTTAAAATTTTGACAACTTAATTTTTATAATGAAAATTAAAAATGTAGGGCTTATTTGAAGTACAATAGACTATTAACATTATATATCAGTTGATGACAGTGGCATTGCTTTGTCTTTTTAGTGTCTGAAGACCTTCAGTTTTGATTTAAACTTCCCCAAAGAAGTGTTAGGTTAGCTGTAGGCCTATATACTAACTCACTAGCTTTCAAATATTTCTAAAGTTGTAGTTTTAAAAACTATGCAAGCTTTAAGTTTGGATTTGTCGAAACGGAGGTGATTTGATTTTTGATCGCTTGACATTCGGATCTTTCTCCCATCATCAGATGACCTTGAACAAAGTTGTTGTTTCAAAGATTGGTTATAACACGCTTTGTGTGAACTTCAGAAATATGTTTATGGTGTAATGAATCTCATTTTTATATTTCATTTCGTCTCAGAAGAACATGGCGTCATGGACATCGTAATAGCTACTTAGTCATCATTTCTTCAATACTATACTAAAGGCAATAGTAACATTCACCATAATTTAGTAGCCAAAAGTAGGGCATCTGGGCGTGTAATGTCATGAGTTGAAGCCCAAGTTGGGGCATGTGAGTGGAACGCCATACTGTGCATACAAAATTCACTATGTAGACCCATTATTGAGAATTGATACAGCAAGAAATTCGAACATACCAATATTAAGATATTTTTTAAATGTATTGTATAATTAACTAGCTAGGTTGCACACTAAACTGTACCTTAAATTTCCCTTTGATACCCTCCTAGTCCTATTGCATTCCCACTCATTAAAGATATTCCCAAACACACTGTTTATGTTAAGAATATTACCCATTCCAACTTGACCAACATCTTATTTATCGGAGCATGAAAAATTATGCGAGGATTACAATCAACTTAACATCAATTTAAAGTTTCACTCAAAGTAAAGAAACAAGCGTGTGATCAGATGTCATGTCATGTAGCAACTCGAGCAAAACAAAGAAACCGGATTTGAAACGTTTTAAAACAAATTGTTCATTTAAAATGAAACCCAAGCACTTAGGGATCAGGCTGCAAGTTCATGCAATAGAGCCTTTATCCCAAACACACTGTTTATGTTAAGAATATTACCCATTCCAAACTAATCCAACCTCTTATTTATCGGGGCATGAAAAATTATGCGAGGATCACAATCAACTTAACATCCATTTAAAGTTTCACTCAAAGTAAAGAAACAAGCTTGTGATCAGATGTCACGTCATGTCATGTAGCAACTCGAGCAAAACAAAGAAACCAGATTTGAAACGTTTTAAAACAAATTGTTCATTAAAATGAAACCCAAGCACTTAGGGATTAGGCTGCAAGTTCATGCAATAGAGCCTTTACTGGATCTACAAAATAAAATGTAAACAGCAGATTCACGGTTTTAAAGTCAGCTCTGAGATAAAGGTGTTTTAGGCAATGTTAAACAATAGCCTATGAAGCAACATTATCCTGTTAATAGGCCTAATCTTTTCTGGATAGATACATTTTTAACTGTACCGGTGTATTATTATTATTTATTATTATTAGCACTGTTTTACTACTCATTCGGGTTATACGCACTTACGCTAATGTGTAATGGTAGGGTGATTGTGAGATGAAATGGAGGACCTACAGTTTAACGTGGGATCCAAACCATGGTGGAGGCCTGGCATTCCTCACATTCACAAGTTGTGATTAATACACGTCTTGTCAGAGGTGAAGGAAGGGTTTGNATAAAGGTGTTTTAGGCAATGTTAAACAATAGCCTATGAAGCAACATTATCCTGTTAATAGGCCTAATCTTTTCTGGATAGATACATTTTTAACTGTACCGGTGTATTATTATTATTTATTATTATTAGCACTGTTTTACTACTCATTCGGGTTATACGCACTTACGCTAATGTGTAATGGTAGGGTGATTGTGAGATGAAATGGAGGCCCTACAGTTTAACGTGGGATCCGAACCACGGTGGAGGCCTGGCATTCCACACATTCACAAGTTGTGATTAATAGACGTCTTGTCAGAGGGGAAGGAAGGGTTTGTACCAGTATAATGCTAGAAAACAATTAAGGGAATAGTAAACAAAGAGGGCAGGATTTTATGTCATATTATGGGGAAATTATTTTTTTATCATTTATACACACAACAAAAGTAAATTTCCAATTATAGCACTTGGTAAAATAATAATAGGCTAATCATTATTTCACCAAATGTTTTCTTGGGTGTAAAATATAACTTAATAATAGATTAAATAGCTAAGCTATTATATTTGTTAATTACAGTTATATCACAGACTCTGCCTTAAAATATGAGTGGTGAATGATCTTGGGAACGAGACAGTTCCTGGATAGCCCAAGTGGTTAGAGCCTTGACGTACTAAGCCAAAGGTCCTGAGTTCGATTCCTGTGTCATATAATGACATATATTCCAGGTGTCATTTTGCAATCTAAAGAATATAAAATATAACAAAGAAAGTATCTTATATTAAAGCTATAGGCCCTACTGTCTGTTATCTCATAAAAATATTAAATTTTCCCCATGGCATGGAAAAAATAAAAAAATTTCACCTTATTTGCATCCTATTGCAAATATGGGTATACCTCGATTCTTGGTGTGCCTATTGTGAATAATTCATTTTTTAGCGTTACATATAACAAATATAGTCTAACACCTTAGGTCAGTCAATAACGAGTGTCTTCTGAGCTTAGGGCTCCTCCTTCGATTCCTGGAATGGCTAAAAATGTATTGTGGTGAAATGAGGGGCCAGGTGCTGTGAATGTTCTAGAGCTAAGTTAGTTTATAAGTCGTAAGTTAGTCTGATATAATAAATCGGTTCAGAAAGTAGTCTACACATTAAATACTTCAAAAAAAAATAAATAAATGAGGTAACAAATAAAAAATGTTTCTGACATTCACTCTATGGTACTATCCCCCCAAGGACTACACAATTAATGCTAGTTATCAAATGTATTTATTTATTTTGTCATTATTAAAGACCCTCAAATATAAACCGATGTTACAGTATACATTTTTTAAATCGTTCTATTCAGTG